>CAUYPK010131632.1:0-19240 GCA_963574355.1 Loris lydekkerianus
AAGGATGTTTGGAGAATACTTAGAGACCTAAAAATAGACCTGCCATTCAATCCTATAATTTCTTTACTAGGTTTATACCCAGAAGACCAAAAGTCACAATATAACAAAGACATCTGTACCAGAATGTTTATTGCAGCCCAATTCATCATTGCTAAGTCTTGGAAGAAGCCCAGGTGCCCATCAACCCATGAATGGACTAGCAAATTGTGGTACATGTATACCACGGAATACTATGCAGCCTTAAAGAAAGATGGAGACTTTACCTCTTTCATGTGTACATGGATGGAGCTGGAACATATTCTTCTTAGCAAAGTATCTCAGGAATGGAAGAATAATTATCCAATGTACTCAGCCCTACTATGAAGCTAAATTATAGCTTTCATGTGAAGGCTATAACCCAACTTTAGCACAAGACTATGGGGAAAGGGCCAAGAAAGGGGAAGGGAGGGGGGAGGTTTTGATGGAGGGAGGGTAATGGGTAGGGCCACATCTATGGTGCATCTTAGAATGGGTACAGGCAATTGCACTAATGTACACAGCTATGATTTAACAATTAAAAAAAAAAAATCGGTAAAAAAGTTTTTAGGAAAGCTCAATACAAAAAATTGGCCAAAACTTTAACAGGTAATTCACAAAAGAGGATATCCAAATAATCAATAAACATATGAGGAGGTGCTCAACTTTAATAGTCATCATGGAAGTACTAATTAAAACTATAATTGTGGGGCATGATGACTTATTCCTGTAATCCTAGCACATTGGAAGGCCAAGGTGGGTGGATCACCTGAGCACAGGAGTTGAAGACCAGCCTGAGCAAAAGCAAGACTCTAAAAATAGAAAAACCTAGCCGGATGTTGTGGTGGTGCCTGTAAATCCCAGCTACTTGGAAGGCTGAGTCAAGAGGATGGCTTGTACCCAGGAATTTGAGTTGCTGTGAGCCATGACAACACAGCACTCTACCCAGGGGTGACAGAGTAAGACTCTGTCTCAAAAAAAAAAAGCAAAACTACAATAAGATATGCTCAAAATAGCTAAAATGAAAGCGAAATAATATCAAGTGCTGATAAAGTTGTTAAGCAACTTGAACTCTCTTACACTGTTGGTGAGAGTATAAACTGGTACAAGCACTTTGTAAAGTAGGTGGTACCTTCTAAAGGTGAACATCATTTATCTTTAGATCCAGCTATTTCATTCCTTAACATACACATGTTCACCAAAAACACACACAAATGTTTATATCAGCTTTATTTATAATAGCCCCAAGCTGAAAACAATCTGATGTTCATCAAAAGCAATATGGGTGACTAAATTGTAGTATAGACTTGTTTTATATATACAATATTCTATATGGTAACAAGAATGAAGTAAATCAAATTCAACATATTTCACAAACAATGTTAAAAGAAAGAAGCCAGAGATTAAAAAATATATGTTCTGCATGATTCCAATTTTATAGAGTTCAAAAACAGGAACAAATTAATCTATGAAGTTTGATATCAGGATAGGAGCTGCTTTCAGAGGCAGAAGGGGGATTCTGGAGTTTGAGTTCTGTCTCATGACTTTGGTTTACCCACTTTGTGAAAATTCCCAGAATTGCATTTGCATTTCTTATGACTTATGTACTTCTCTGTATGTATTTTAAACTTCACAAAAAAATTTAATAAAGAGGGGAATTGACATCTTCTAATAAATAAACAAGGCAGCTTGGGACTTGGCAGGAAGTCTACCCAGGTCTCTCCAGAATAGGCCCAGAAGTAGCATGGTGAGCTAAGGGATAAGAATCTACCCTAATTCATGTTTAAGGCATTATTATGTCATTTTTCAGTCAGAGGTTTCTTCTGGAACTCTGAGATCTAATAGCTAAATTGTATGCAATTTTCTGAGTTGGATACTCCTCTGGAGACTTTCTCTCAAAGAATTCTTTCTGGAGCAGAGAAAGTTAATAGTAATCATCTTGGAGTTCATCTTGAGGTGCCAATAATTGAAGGCCTTGAAAATGATGGTTATTTACTTTTTTTTTATATTCAGGGATAAAGCTGCTTAAAAATCAAAAAGGTGGGGCAGTGCCTATGGCTCAGTGAGTAGGGCACTAGCCCCATGTACCGAGGATGGCAGGTTCAAGCCCGGCCCCGGCCAAACTGCAACAAAAAAATAGCTGGGTGTTGTGGCAGGCGTCTGTAGTCCCAGCTACTCGGGAGGCTGAGGCAGGAGAATCACCTGAGCCCAAGAGCTAGAGGTTGCTGTGAGCTGTAACGCCACAGCACTCTACCGAGGGCGACGAAATAAGACTCTGTCTCTTTAAAAAAAAAAAAAAGGTTCGCAGATTCAAGTGTGCTGTGGGTCACCTCAATTATATCTTTGCATACTACAAGGCCTCTCCTCTCCTTTCTGAAAGGGGAGTGATTTCACCTAAGTAGAGTAAGAATCTTGTCTTGTGTTGTTGCTTGAACAAACATGTAATCTGGGAGCCAGACATGCACATTTTCTCGGGCACTTTGGAAGTGCCTGGCCGGAAGCTAATACATGTATATGTCATCCCACCAGAACTCAGAATTAGGTGACAGGAGTACCTGAAATGGGCTCAAAATTCATTAAGCAGCTATTCTCTGCCGGTTGCTGGATCCTGAGGGCTAACAAGCCTGGAGATGAGAACACATCAATTCCCCTAAAGATTGCCATTCAGGAGAAGTAAAATGGTGAACGGTTCAATTGTTATACGAAAAAAATGATCACCACCATCTTTGCCTATGCCAGACTCTTATGAGATATTTATGAGGGAATTCCAAAAGGCTGTTCCATGCATCTAATCAACTTTATGTCCACATAAAGAATACCTCCAGGCTCTCAGGAAGCTTTGCTTTAGTGGCACACAGACAAATGAACAAGAGTTAGATAGCATGGTAAGTGCTATAACAGCAGACAGAGCATCAGGTATCATGAGAAATCCTGGAGGATGAGCTGCTAAACCAAACTAGAGAGGTTAGAAAAGTCTGGGAAGCAGCTGGTTGGCAAGTATACTAGAGTCCCAAGCCCATTTTTCTATACCACTATATGTTGCCTGCCCTCCCTGGACCTGGAACAGGGATTTCTTTCAGGAAGCTCTTAGCCAATCACATGATAGCAAATTAGACCACTAAATAGTGGACATCCTCCTGGATCTATTGTGTGTGTGTGTGTGTGTGTGTGTGTGTGTGTGTGTCTTTGCGCAAGACATTATTAAAGATCTTTACAGAGCAACATCTAGACTCCAGATACCGCTGCTGTGGGGACTGGCTGGGGCATAGCAGGTGTTCTGAGATGGGGCTGGTAGACAGTATGTCATCTTTGGGCTCCTCGATGCTGACATGGTCAGGCAGGGGGTTCTTAGGGCCAGTCTTACCAGCATGATCTTCACCTTGATGCCCAGCACGCCCTGTCTGAGCAGCACTCAGCGCACAGCAGTGTCAATTTAGTAGTTAACAGTGTCCCAACTGTGGATCATCAGGCCGTCCACAAACATTACGGCCTTGGCCCTCTGTCCTTGGCATTTCCCAGACATCATGACCTCACAGCACTTGGCTCCACTCTCCATGAACAACCACAGCACACCAGCGGGCTCTCTGCACGGCAAGCCCTCCAAGGAGTTTATACCATAGAGATTCTACCTGGGAATCACACGGACCTCTTGTAACCACCTTTTCATCATAAAGTTCTACACCGCCTCCAGGAAGCCAAACCTTTTCTGAAGTACAGCAGTCAGTTCCTGAATGTGCCAGCACTTCTCAGCAAGAACATTCTGTGTTCTGATGGCTAAGACAATGATTTCTGTCCTGGTTGGTGTAACTCGAGCCTCAACTCTGGAGTAGCCATTTTTAGCCAGCTCCTGAGTAAGAAACTCATTCAGTTCAGATTTGAAGATGCCAGGGGCAACAAACCTCTTCTTGGAGATCTGAATCACCATCTTGTCAACACAGGCTGCCGAAAGGAAAGCTCCCAGATCTAATGAGATCACAGTGTGCCCAGCTATCAGAAGTTGACCAGGATTCTAACCTCCAGGTCTTGTAATACTGCCTCCTAGAAGCCTAAGTCCAAGTCCATGAACTGATATAGCAATGCCTGGTTAAAGTAGGTGAAAGAACAGTTGTTTTGTAAGTGAGGCAGCCACTATTTGATTGATTATTCCATAGAGCAAGCTGCTTCTCATACTCCTGTTTATATATCTAACCACGGAGGTATGGACCTGAGCACCCCACATCTGCCCCCCAGCATCAGGTTAGGAGCTTTCTAAGGCCCACTGCTATATCCATTACATATCATGGAGCCCCTGATCCATGGCATTTGCATCTACCAAAGACGAGGCTCAGAAAGCAGATAATCCTTCATATTCTTCAGAATAGTGAAAAGCTCAAGGATTCCCACTGCTATCAGGGCAATTACAGTGTTTAATGGTTGGGAACTAGGAGTTGGGAAAATGGCCATAGAGTGAAACGGAATACTTGCTGCCAACTTCTGCAATACTTCAAATATATGGCATCCTTCCACAATCACCTTCCCACAAAGTCCAAAGGGCAGCCAGTACTCAGCCTGGACAACCAGCACAGAGTTGGGGGAAAGAGCACCGCGGTAGAAAGCTAGTGCCGCACACCGGCCCTGGGGGTGAGGACTTTGTGAATAACATGGACAGTCACAGAGACGGTACCCTATGTATTTACAACAAGCTCCAATAAACCAAACCACTAGAACAGATAACCATCTGGTCTTTTCTGTTTGTTAACTTTCTCTGGCGTTAGTCCCACATGTGACAATAGACTTAGCTTCTTATGTTACATTTGCATTTGGTAATTTCCACTGGGCTACCCTAGAAACAAATCTTAGGAAAACTCCCAAAGCTATTTGGACTTGGTGTTTGGCATCCCGCCTACTCTAACCTGATCTATATAACTCCTTTCTCATTCTCTGTCTTATCTTCAGAGCACTAACAGCGGCAGCTCTCAGAGACCACACTCTCCCAGATGAGTCAGGAGTAGAAGACCATCCGCATCACATTCTATACTCAAGGATCAGGTGGATTCTGGCTTTGGGGAATCCAAAGCAAAGGAGGAAACTACTGGAATGGATTTAGTATGAAATTTTCTAGCATAATGATAATGTTTATTAATAGATCTGTGAAACTATCTAACCTTATTTATCAGGTTTTTTTCATGTTAGCCAGAGTCTTTTCATCATATAGGTCAAAGAAAATTTATATCACTACAATTTTCATCAAAAAGTCATCTTTTTCGGCCTGAGTCAGAGCGGGACCTTGTCTCTAAAAATAGCTGAGCATTGTGGTGAGTGCCTGTAGTTCCAGCTACTTGGGAGGCTGAGGCAAGAGAATCACTTGTGCCTAAGAATTACAGGTTGCTGTGAGCTATGATGCCTCCGCACTCTACCAAGGCCCACAAAGAAACCAAAAAAAAAAAAAAAGAGAGAGAGAGAGAGAGAAGTCATCTTTTTCACAGAGGTATGTCTATGATAATTGATTTGAATGCAATCAAGGCAGTTAGCTTGGGAAACTCAGAAGACTGCCGCTCACACCCTAACTCCAGACCTTAGTTCATTATAAGAATTTGACAAAAGAATGTAGCTAGAGCACAATAATCCGACAGGGCAGCATTACATCTGCAAGAGAATGCCATCCACAGCAAAATTAACACCAAGGTTAAGGTGCTCAAATTTTCATGATTGTTTGCATTGCTATCTATTAAACCAGTAGCAAAAGAAAGCCTAGAATTGGCTTATAATCAACCATCTAAGAAAAAAATGAAAAACTAACTACTAGTGGAAACTTTTCAGACAAAAAGCTGTCCTACATCAATTATAAGTGGAATGAAAATATTTTAGTATTCAGAAATTATTTACCTACATACTTGAGTATAAGCCGAGATTTTTCGGCACAAAATTTGTGCCGAGTTCGGGTTTTTCGGCACAAATTTTGTGCCGAAAAAACTCGGCTTATACTCAAGTATATACGGTATTTAAATTAATCTGAAATCTTCTATCTCTAACTCTCTGCCCTTCCAGTATTATCCCAGGCAGGATCTGAGGTTAGGAGATTCTAAGAATGTTCTTTAGCTTTATGGGGGGAAGGGAAGAGTGAGAGCAGAGATGAAATATGCCTTCCATTTCCTCTCTTCACGGAAACTGCTTATTGCTCCATTATTTGTTGCTGCTGGTGGTGAAGTGAGCATCTGACTGAGAAGGCCTCAGTCCTTCATTCATTTCAGAAGAGTCGATCTTTTCAGCTCCACAAGTGAACTGAGAATTACAAGTTTCTCAGATCAGAAGCAGGACCCCTGTGAGAGATCCCAGAGGGAATGAGGGCTGTGGAGTAAGGAAAGACATATTCCTCAGCAAGCTGTGACAAGTACAGGTGTGTGGCAGACAATCTCCAGGGAAGATGTCTCCAACTGCTGGCCTTCATCACCTGCTTAGGAAACTAATTAGCAAAAGTACCATCCAGAGCAGCAAGAACCTGATGAGAAAGAGGGTCAGAAGCCAGGATGGGTGGGAGACACCCATTTAGGGAGCATTTATTGATGTCTTGACCAAGCAAGGAAGATACTAAATGGTACAAACACACAAGAATAGTGGCAGGAAAGTTCAGGGCTAAAAATGGGCTGAGTTTCATAAAGTACATTTGTCCAGGCTATCCCAGTTGAACAATTTCACTTGCCCATTTGAAAATCCAAATTAGTGGGTGGCTCCTGTGGCTCAAGGAATAGGGCGCTGGACCCATATACCTGAGGTGATGGGTTCAAACCTGGTCCCAGCAAAAAAAAAAAAAAAAAAAAAAAAAAAAGAAAGAAAATTCACATTAGTTTTCTAACTTCACAGTGATTGGAGGCTTTTTAAAGGCTACAAGTAGAAAATTTTAACATTTGTGTGTAGTCCTCCTCATAGGAGAATGGGTGTGTTGACCTTCAAGATCCCCTCCAGCCGGGTGCAAGTCACCATGGTGGGTGTGGGACAGGGAGCACTGGCTTTGAAATCAGAGGCCCAGTTGTTAACTGATTATTATTCTTGGATGAGCTGTTTAATATTTCTAAGTTTCAGTTCTGACACTTGAAAATGAGTATAAAAATGCCAGTTTTACTTATCTCACAGTCTATTAAAAAGATTGCATTAAATACTTATATATTTCGGTAAAACAAAGTTTCGTATAAACGTAGGTTGTCTTAAAAAGTCATCTGTGGAAGATTATGAAAGATGATGAAAAGAATCAGACAACATGTGGAACTGCAATCACCTCACGGAGGTGTTTCCTAATTTCTGTGCCTAGAATCTTTCCTTATCAGAGTGTACATTGTGGAGAGCAAGCATTAAGTCTTAGGTTGAGTGCCTGTAGCTCAGTGGTTAGGATGCCGGCCACATGCTCCAAGGTTGGTGGGTTTGAACCCTGCTTGGGCCTGCTAAACAAACAAAAAAAAGCAAACAAAAAAAACCAGCCAGCCATTGTGGTGGGGGCCTGTAGTCCCAGCTACTACAGAGGCTGAAGCAAGAGGATCACTTAAGCCCAAGAGTTGGAGGTTGACGTGAGCTATGACGCCATGGCACTCTACCGAGGGTAAAAAATTGAGACTCTGTCTCAATTAAAAAAAAAAAAAAAAAGAACAAGTCTTAGAGGACAACTTTGTGCCTCCCATAGCACTAACTGTAGTCCTCCCCTGGTAGTATATGCCAACAAATATTTGCCTAATTGTATGACCTGGCTTCAGCTTCCAAATACCTGGTTGTGTACTGAGTAGCCAGGAGGGTGAACGTGAGTAAGTTGGGAAGATTTCTTCTCCCCTCCTGGCTAATCAAGAGGAGCCTTCCTTCATAACAGGGAAAAGCAGTGGTGGGCACTGGGGCCCGCATTGCGCCTTCCCTGCGCTGCCTTTTCTGTTCTGAACACAGAGCGCTCCTGGGCACTCTGAACTGTCAAGAGTCTGCAGGCTTCTCAGAGGAGCAGCTTGCGTGGCTAAACGGAGGACACACATTCTTTTTACACTTTTTGGTGGGTAGGTTCGCTGACAAAGTCATTGTCCCTCTCTTCCTGGCCGTAGCCCTCTGCAGATCTGTTTATGCTGGTTAGGTTCATGAAGTACAAATTAGCATAATCCGATTAGATTAGCTGCTGAAGGGCAGTCTTTGGTCTGAAAAGGAGAGAAAAGAAAAGTGTCTCACAAAGAGGGGAGGCTGGAGGGTAGGGAGGGGGCGACAATTGCCTCTGTGCTGCTGGCCTGAAAGCTTGCACCTGCACAAGCCCTCTTGTAAATAAGGACTCTTAGATGGTATTAAGCAGGGGACTGAGGAGTCCGGGCGCTCAGGAGCTCGGGGAGGTACGCATAGGGAAGAGAAAGGCAAGACAGCCGCTCTGCATCCCATTAATTGATTTATCTGGATTGGAAAAGCAGAGGTTGCTGACAGAAGAGAATGTCCATTTGATCCTACTCAGCACTGAGAGTGGGTCAGCCCCATAATCTGGTCTATCAAGATAACGTTTTAGAATCTCTGCAAGAGACTGATAAGGGGTTTGTTTTAGGGAACAAAGTCCATTGGATGTTTGATTTCAGTACTTTCTGAATTGAACTTCTGTATCTTTCTTTTATTTCTGGAAAAAAGCTAGGCAGTGGTAGTTGTGTCCGGCCTTTGGGTAACATGTACTTAAAACCACACAAGAAAAACCCAACAATCCTCTTGTTACATTAGATAGATGAAGCTGGGGAAGCTGGGGACTGAGCGTTTCTTGTTCTGCCATAGACAGTGTATGGGTATAATTGAAGTTTTGTTATTTTGAAAAATAAGAAAGGGGCTCTAATCTTTGTGTGGAGTAAATGTTGAGTTTTGAGAGAGTGATTTCTTTTACCATCCTTAGTGAAAGAAAGAACTTACCCCCACCTTCAAAATATGAATGAGTCCTGAGATGCAGAAGCCTCTGAACTTCCTGGGAGCTGAGCACCACAGGCACCAGTTTCTGTGATTCTCAGGGAACATCTAGCTAACCATGGCTAATGCCTGCCTGCCACCTGATTTACATCTAAGGCCAGGAGCAGAAGAAAAGATATCACTTCCAGGTAGAGGAGCCCCGTTTCTGTTGAGATATCTTCCTGAGAGCAACAGATGTGCCCACCATTTCTTTTGGATAATTTTTCCTTTGCCAGAGAATGCTGGGTAGAAAACTCAAATCACCAACCAAATTACTCTACAGGTTTTTTCCTTTTTTATCTTTATTTTGATCATTGCCTACCTGCAGTGAGCATTTCTTTCACAGGAGTTTGTTTCTTAAAGCAGAAGAACATAGTTAAAGAAATGCAGTAAGCTCAGCACCTGTAGCTCAGCGGCTAGGGTGCCAGCCACATACACTCGAGCTGGTGGGTTCAAACCCAGCCCAGGGCCTGTTAAACAACAATAACAACTATAACCAAAACCTAGTCAGGCATTGTGGCAGGCACCTATGTTCCTAGCTGCTTGGGAGGCTGAGGCAAGAGAATCACTTAAGTCCAAGAGTTAGTGGTTACTGTGAGCTGTGATGCCACAGCACTCTACTGAGGGTGACATAGTGAAACCCTGTCTCAAAAAAAAAAAAAGAAAGAAAGAAAGAAAGAAATTTTGCCTTTGCTGAAAGGCAGGCCTGGGTTCAGAGCCCAGCCTTGGCTGCTAACTAGCATGATCTCAAGTTTGTCTCTATAGCCAGGGCTCCTCAAACTATGGCCCGCAGGCCGCATGCGGCAGTGTGATTGTATTTGTTCTCGTTTTGTTTTTTTACTTCAAAATAAGATATGTGCATATCTTATTAAAAAAACTATAGTTTTTTTTACTTCAAAATAAGATATGTGCATATCTTATAAAAAAAAACTATATCCATAGTTTTGTTTTTTTTTTTAACTATAGTCCAGCCCTCCAATGGTCTGAGGGACAGTGAACTGGCCCCCTGTTTAAAAAGTTTGAGGACCCCTGCTAGACTTTTGAAAGCTACAATTTCTTCAAACTGTAAGCTGGAGCCAATACATTGATTAAATGGTTGTTAGAAGGATCAAAGTTGGCATTTATAAACTATTTGGAACATAACAGGCACTGCATAGATATTGATAACCTTAATTTAGGTGTTTATCCTTTGTCTCTCTCCTCAACTCAAACTTGCCATGTTCAGGTCTATTCATGTCATGTGTCCGAGTTGACTCATGGTAGCAAAGCACATGCAGAGTTTTCTGATCCCCAGCACTGTCTTCCTCTGCTTTGCCTCCCTTGTCTTTTTTGAAGGACATCCATCCTTCTCAATTTCCGTGAGGGGGCATCTTTCCTTCTGGGACACAGAGCCATACAGCCTCTTGAAGAGGAACGAAAAACACACTATAAGGTTGTTTTCAGAAGCCTGGGGGCCCGGGGAGAAAGATAATCTGGGGAAGCAGGTAAGAAAATAATTACAGCCACGGTGATCATGCAGAAGACCTTGTGTGTGAGATGAAAATCTGCAGGCCCCCTATCCAGAGGAGAGGGTTAGATGAAGAGATGATGCTCAGGGGAAGGCCTGGGAGGCTCATTAGCCCCAACAGCCCCTAGGAAGTGAAGCAAGAGGTCCTTGGTCAGACAAGGCACTCTGCATATATAAATTAATTTTGTGCCTTCCCATGTAGATTTTGCTAAAGGTTCCTTCTGGAAAAGCTTGGCTTTTTCAAAGATATTTTATAACACAGTCAAGATGTAAATAAGGACTATAATTTGACTATTCATGAAGGTAAACTTATACCACAGGCAAGTAAGTGTTATCCAAACAATGCAAGGAAATATATTATTATTATAAATAATAATCCCTATCCCAATAGTCATCTAAAACCTTTCATTAAAATATATTACTTAGAGTGGTGCCTGTGGCTCAAAGGAGTAGGGCTCCGGCCCCATATGCTGGAGGTGGTGGGTTCAAACCCAGTCCCAGCAAAAAAAAAAAAAAAAAAAAATTATATATATATATATATATATACACATACATACATTACTTGATGCTTATTTTGGGGAGGGGATAGTGGAAATTCTGGCCTGCTCTCTGCCCCAGGAGGCCGCCTTCCATCACATGCATCTCTACAACCGCAGCTCCTCTCAGCAGCCTCTCCCTTCCTCCATGGCCACACCACTGCTGGGTTCCAGTAACACTGGAGTTTCCAGGGGCTGGTAGGAGACTCAGAGCCCACCTGTCCCCAGCCATCCCATTCTGGGGCCCCACTTTCTGAGCAGCCATTCACCTGAATTGTGTCAGAGTTCCAGAGAGTAAGTTTTTGAAACTCCTCTTTACAGGAGCCAAATTTAAAATTGGTGAGGGAGCAATATTTTTCAATTTGAATTTACTTTAAACACGTAATTTTAACTCTTAATCAGTCATTCTTACTAAAGGAGAAGGAATATCCAGTATCCTCCTTCCCACCATTTCTTGCATCAAACAGAAGCCTCAAAGATGGGGGCTCACAGCAAGATTTTAAAGTGAATCCAAAAGGACAAACACCTCAGAATAAAGGAAGCCTTTCTAGCTATGAGTCAAAATCCAGAGTCATAAAGCTGATGAATTTATGAATTCAAATTTTATATATCACGAGTGAACTTCATTCTTATGACAAATGAAATATAAGGGTAAATATTTGTAAACCATATCACAGAAAAAGGATTGATCTCCTTCATATATAAAGAGCTGTTAGAGATTAGGAAGAAAAAGAGCAATAGCGAAAAGGCAAAGGACATCTAAGGCCCTCCACAGAAAATGAAATACAAATGACCCGATAAACTGTGATGTCAGCCTTGCTCATAAAAAGAAAAATAAATTAAAACCACTTTGAAATACCATTTTCCCCTATCAGATTGGCAAGTATCCCAGCTGAATTTGTGCAGAAACAAGAGCACCATACATTACTGTGAATCTTACCCTATAGATAAACCTGAAAACTTGAGAAATAACATTGTGTTTAAAGTTTTTTTGTTTCGTTCTGGGATAGTCTTACTCTGTTGCCCGAGGCAAGAGTGCTGTGACATCACAGCTCACAGCAACTTCAAACTCCTGGGTTCAAGCTATCCTCCTGCCTTAGCCTTCCAGGTAGCTAAGTATCTGGGATTACAAGTGCCTGCCACAACACCCAGCTAGTTTTTCTATTTTTAGTAGAGACTAGGTCTCACTCTTGTTCAGGCTGGTCTCAAACTCCTGAGCTCAGGCAACCCACTGGCTTCTGCCTCCCAAAGTGCTAGGATTACAGGCCCGAGTCACTGTGCCCAGTCTCTGTCCAATGTTATCCAATGCAGCAGCTTTAGTATCAGCAAAAGACTTGAAAAAATGTGAATGGATGGCCCAAAGAAAGTGACCAACTGTGATATATCCACACAATATAATACATTTAGATATTTAAAAAGCTGATGAAGTCCTCTATGATTTGGGAAGATCTCAAGGCTATACTGGTGTAAGAAAAGAAAATGGGAATATCTAGTAAATATTAGAAGTCAAATATGTATTGAATGCACCTAACCTACTGAACATCAGTAGGTTGAGATTGTCTTACATGTGCTCAGAACACATAACAATAGCCAGCAATTGTGCAAAGCCTGTTTTACAATACAGTGTTGACTGTCCCAAGTAGTTCATTGAATACTGAACATGAAAAACAGAAGGGCTGTATGAGTACGTAAAGTATGGTGTTTCTATCAAATATGTCATCACTTTCACACCATCATAAAGTTGAAAAATGGTGAGTTGAACCATTATGAGTAGGGAACTGTCTGTATTTGCATAAATAACCATTGAAACACAAAGTCTGAAAAGGGATGGGGGAGATAGCATTGATGGGTACAGGGTAGAAAAATGACTCTTCAATATATGTAGTTCGATATAATTTTGATTCTTATACTATCTGAGTAAATGATCTACTCAAAACTATTTTCTAAAAAAATATTAACCCCACTCTCATTCATTTTCATTTATTTCCTTACAAATAGCTTTATAAAACATGATAACCATATTCTGGGCAATTATCCTTTTCCCCATTATCTCAATCATTTCTTAAACAACAGTACTTCTGAAATAGAAAAATTAAAGATTTCAAAACACTTTATCAATTTATAAAGGATGGCACTTGAATTGAGGCCATTTTAATTTAGTATTTTTATAACCCACACATAAGATGTATAATTTTTTACACATCTAGCATATATACTTAAACATTTTACCTGACCAGGACACAATTATTTTTAAAGCAGGAGTAATCGAGGGAAAATAATGTCTGTACCTTGAAAATTTTGTGTTTTGAAAGTTTTATTTAGATGGCCACCCAAACATCTTTTGAAAACTAGTTTTTATACCCAAGTATCTTAGAATATGTTTGCCCAAATTAAAGCTCCAAGGTTTGAAAAGCCTTCTGGTCCCAGTTTGGAAAACGCTACATGTGTGTGTTTGGTTTTTTTGTTTTTTTAGAGACAGAGTCTTACTATGTCGCTCTCGGTAGAGTGCTGTAGCATCACAGCTCACAGAAACCTCCAGCTCTTGGGCTTAGGTGATTCTCTTGCCTCAGCCTCCCAAGTAGCTATTTTTTGTTGCAGTTTGGCTGGGGCCAGGTTTGAACCTGCCACCCTCAGTATATGGGGCTGGCGCCCTACTCACTGAGTCACAGGCACCACCCTACATGTGTTTGGTTACTTGATTGTTTTGTCCTCAGCTATCTTCTCTCCTCCTTCTTTTGAAATCACTCACCCAGTGAAAATTGCAGCATTTTTGGCTCTATTCTCAACAGTGCTTAAAAGTCAAACACAGCGGCGTGTGGTGGCTCATGCCTATAATCTTAGCACTTTGGGAGGCCAGGCTGGGAGAATCGCTTGAGGTCAGGAGTTCGAGACCAGCCCAGACAACGTAACAAGACTATGTCTCTATAAAAAATAGGAAAATTAGCTGTCTCAGCCTCCTGAGTAACTGAGACTACAGGCACCTGCCATAATGCCCAGGTGATTTTCTATATTTTTAGTAGGGTGGTATCAAGATCAAGGATCCCCCCATCTTAAGGCCTTTCAGAGTGCTAGGATTACAGGTATGAACCACCACACCTGGCTGTGATTATTTCTTTATGACAGTTTCCTAGGACGATAATTACTTAGGTCCAAGTGTGTGAACATATTGACTACTTCTGTTTCCTGCTTTGTAAGTTATAGAGTAAAGGCAATTTAATAACTAGCTGGAGTACCAGGGAATTCTTGAGCTCTAGAAATTAAATTCTTAGAATAAATGCTAAGTGGTAGATTATAAACCCAGGATTTATGTAAAAACTAGTACTTTGCAAAATCTCTTTGTGATAGGCCATTAGCAACAAAGAGAAAATAAAATAGACAGTTTCCTTGTTTAGAGTAAACTCTAACAGGCTCAGAAATGGAAGTGCAGTTCAAGAGACCTGCCCCAGCCTGCTGTAATCCTTTAACTACATTCATTTCTTGGCATTCCTAACACCTGCCCTTTAAATCCCTCACTTTGCATTGCCATTGCACTTTTAGAGTCCCTCCGTATCTTTGACCTTTTTATTTAAGGCTGTGACTTTTGACTAACCTTTGGCCTGTGGGCCAGCAGTTAAGCTGTCCGTTCTCCCAGAATTCCTTTCATCTTTTGCCTTTTTAAAGAACAAAACCAGTCGTGCATAACTTATACTTATTTTGGCCAACTCAAGCCATTCTTAAGTGATGAAACCTCAGAAGGCAGGTGCTGCAAAAGGGTATTCTTGAACAGAAATTATAAGAAACAAATTTTTAAAAAGAGCATTAGACTTGGGCTTCTTAGAAAAAAATTCACCCTTTCTAGTTTCATTTCAATGTCATCTTTCAGAAGAGGCTAAAAGAGTATTCTTTTTTTCTTTTCTTTTTCTTTTCTTTTCTTTTCTCTTTCTTTCTTTTCTTTTCTTTTTTTTTTTTTTTTTGAGACAAAGTTTCACTGTTGCCCTGGGTAGAGTGCTGTGGTGACATCATAGCTCACAGCTACCTCAAACTCTTGTGTTTAAGCCATCCTCTTGCCTCAGCCTCCAGAGTAGCTGGGACTATACGTATGTGCCACTACGTAGACCCAGCTAAAAAAGGAGTATTTGTAACAGAGGCTAAATATATATATATATATATATTTTTTTTTTTTTTTTTTTTTTTGAGACAGAGCCTCAAGCTGTTGTCCTGGGTAGAGTGCTTACAGCTCACAGCAACCTCTAACTCCTCTAACACTTCTCTTGCCTCAGCCTCCCAAGTAGCTGGGACTACAGGTGCCTGCCACAACTCCCAGCTATTTTTTGGTTGCAGTTATCATTGTTGTTTGGCAGACCCAGGCTGGATTTGACCCCTCCAGCTCCGTTGTATATGGCTGGCGCCTTAGCCACTTAGCTACAGGCACTAAGCCGACAGAGGCAATCTTGATAGAATTTTCACACTTTGAAAGCGGGAAGGGGAGAGGGGTATGTGCAGTGGTGTTGTAAGGACTGAATTTTAGAAACTGTCCCTGAAATCAAGCAGATTTTAGCTTTCTAGAGGAAACAACCTACACAGATGTCTGTAACACAGGTTAGAAGAAATTAAGGTATATAAGACATACAGGGGATTCTAAAGAAGGAGAGATTAGATAGAGTAGCAGAAATGTAGGAAGACTTCATGTGAAAGATGATGTTTAGGTCTTCCATGAAGGATTTTAGCAGGTAGAACCGGTACAAGTCAGGGCAGGGGCAGGTGAGTAGAAAGGGTAAGAATGGGAGCAAGCGTCCAACCACTGGGAATCACGAGAGTAAAGTCAAGCCAGTGCTGTGGCTCACACCTGTAATCCTAGCTCTGGGAGCCCAAGATGGGTGGATCATTTGAGCTCAGAAGTTCAAGACCAGCCTGAGCAAGAGCAAGACCCTTGTCTCTACTAAAAATAGAAAAGTTAGCTGGGCGTTGTAGCAGGCGCTTGTCCTTCCAGCTACTTGGGAAGCTGAGGCAAAGGAATCTGTCAAGCTCAAGAGTTTGAGGTTGCTGTGAGCTGCAATGACTTATGGCACTCTACCCAGGGCAACAGAGTAAGACTCTGTCTCAAAAAAAAACAAAAGTAAAGTGAAAAGTAGAAAAGAGTAGGCATGTTAAGGGATTGCTAGGTGGAGTAATTTCATTAGCAGGTACGATACAGGTAGGCACTGTGGAAGAGTGAGGGAAGGGCACAGCTGGCCTGGGCTGCAAAGGACCAGGTTTGCTAGGGTATAACATTTATTTCAATCTGGTAGATAAGACACTGAAGGTTTGGTAGCAGGGAAGTGATCAGACCACAGCTGGGATTTGAGAAGAACCATTAGGGAGTTGTGTGAAAGGTGATGTAAAGGATAGGGGAAGAGTTTGATTTCAAATGATGGTGGATTTTTTTCTAGACTAAAGACACTGGGAATGGCGGGTATCAAGGCCAGGACAGTGGCTGCGAAGATGGAGAGAAAGTGTAAATGTGCTTAGGAAGTTTTGAAATTTGTCTTTAAAAGAAAAGAACAATTTCTTTTCTTAAAAAATTTATTTGCAATAAATTAACACTGAAACAGCAAATTATAAACAAGGGCTAAAAGCTCACAAAACACACCAAGAAATAGTCTTTGGTTGGTATATCTAATCACATTCTACAAAGCTCAGTAATTTAATTTCAGTAAAAAGGCGTATGAAGCCTCTTTTACTGAAAAGAGCTGAGCCTCCTGATAAAGCACTTGCTCATTTTCAGTCCTAAAATACCTGGTGGCTGAGCAGGGCTGTAGAAAGGGTGGGCACAGGGTCTGGAGACCTGGCTCTGCGTCCTAGGTTTCCATTAACTGTCCATGTGACCCCCGAAAAGTCACTTTAAAGCCCTCTGGACCTGTTCTCTCCTCTGTAAAATGAGGGAGTGGAATTAGCCCATCAAATGATCTATATGAATCAATGGACTTGTTTATACCTGGTTTCTAGAAATTTCCAGTGATGTCCATAGCAGACCACTTATTTTTGTTCAAGTAACAGAGTCGTGTAGGTTAAATAACCTTGTCTAAATTCTTCTGTTCAGCTCCAGTAATCCATAAACAAATACACCATCTAGTGAACTACAATGTGTTTGAACCACACACTCTTACTAGTGCAGTCACCAAGTCTTACCTATGAAAGACCAGAGAAGACGTTAGCATGATTTTTTAATTACTTCAAGTCTCCTGGATATCTTGTCAAAGTTTTGGTCCACATGTGACTATATTTCCTTTTGACAGCCACTTTAACCAACACAACTTGATATGCCAAAATCCAAGCAGGCAGAAGAAATAATTGAAGAGGTGAATTATAGAGAGTAGCATTTTATTTATTTATTTATTTTTATTTTATTTTTTGAGACAGACTCTCAAGGCGCCTGCCCCAATGCCTGACTATTTTTTTGTTGCAGTTGTCGTTGCTATAGCTAGTCTGGGCCAGGTTTGAACTCACCAGCCTCAGTGTATGTTGTTAGTGCCCTACACACTGGGCACTAACTATGGGCACTGCCTATATATATATATATATATATATTTTTTTTTTTTTTTTTGAGATAGTCTTATTATGTCGCCCTCGATAGAGTACCATGGCAGCACAGCTCACAGCAACCTCAAACTCTTGGGCTTAAGTGATTCTCTCGCCTCAGCCTCCCAAGTAGCTGGGATTACAGGAGCCCATCACAACACCCAGCTATTTTTTTTTGTTGCAGTTGTCATTGTTGTTTAGCTGACCCAGGCCAGGTTTGAACCCACCAGCCTCGGTGCATGTGGCCAGCATTGTAACTACTGTGCTATAGGCGCTGAGCCTAGAGTAGCATTTTAAAGGCATGCTCATTTATTACAGGAATCTCCCTCATGGAGTTTAAGGACAACCCGATCTCCTCACGACTTGGCACATTTCAGTGGAAAGGTCTTCTTTGGGTACACAGACCACAGCCCCAGGAACAGAAAGTAGAGTCATTCTGAGTAGAGCAGCAGGATCCCATATTCAGGCAAAGGGGTACTCTGTGCTTTCCTTAGCAACATGCTAAAATGAAGCTAATATAAAAATACAGTGAGAAGTGTTGTTTTGATTTAACTCCAGGTGAGAGAAAGTGATGTTAATCGACAACTATCATCCAAATGTTGAAATGGGCCTGGTACACGGGCTCACGTCTATAATCTTAGCTCTTGAGGAATACTTGAGGCTAAGAGCTTAAGATAAGCTTGGGCCACAGCAAGACCCTGTCTCTATTAAAATTTTTTTAACAATTAACTGGGGATGGTAATGTGCACCTGTAGTCCTAGCTACTTGAGAGGCTGAGGCAAGAGGATCACTTGAGCTTAGGAATTCTAGGCTACAGTGAACTACAATCACACCACTGCATTCCAGCCTGGGTGACACAGTGAAACTCTGTGTTAAATAAATAAATAAATAGTATTATCACCTGGTATCCAGGGGCAACCTTGTGTCCACATAACTCATGAGAAAGAAATGCACATTTGAGGGGAAATTGTCTCATCTTTCTGCTTCTATGTTTCCCTGGACTATGCTGAGTCCATGGAGAAGTTGAGTCCATGCAGTTGAAATAAAGAATGCCGAAGGGAAATTTCTTGGTTCAAATAAACCCGTTGTGTTATAAGTATGAATGCCATATAGAGTTTAATGACCTAGTGACCTTGCTGTTTGGGGGGAATGAGGTTGTGAGACAGTCTCATTTAGCTTTCTTCTAACCACCAGGACAAGGAGGTTCATTTCAACCTTTTGTAAGTAAATATTTTCTTTCTGAGTGGCAGGAAATTTAAATTCCTCTGTTGTGCATACACTGGAAATCCCTCATCTCAAATCCATAAACTTCCTACCTGTAGGTCAAAATGTTTTAAAATCAAATGTACCGTCAAGAACTTCAGGGAAATAGAATGTTCCAAAGACAATCAAATGACATTATTTGTATTCTGGGATCAACTATGGGATTTATCTCTGAATCTTTGCATCATGGGCAGGGGGTGTGGGGGGGGGACATGCGGTGATGAGTTCTGGCAGATCCATGTTGTTTGACTGACTTGTTGGGTCCCACCTCTCCCAGCATAGACAGAGCTAATGTGCCATATAGCAAAGAAGACAAATTACACATTCATTAGTTCATTACAGTCCAGTATTGCATTTCTATTGTTTACTCTCAATGTTTTGTTTAAACTAAGCTCTCTGTTAAATGAGTCGTACATGGTAATGTTTGGATTCTCATAATTATAACTGAATTTTACAGGTCTTAAATCAG
>CAUYPK010131635.1:0-14264 GCA_963574355.1 Loris lydekkerianus
TATGTGCTACTGGTTCATTTATTCATTTGAGTTTATCACTCCATTTCTGTTTTCCAAGCATCAATTAAAAAGAGCAACAAAGTAATATCTACTTTTAGCTGAGGTGGAAAAAAAATTAGCTCCAGCATGAATTCAATAAACTCCTCTTATTTTTTTGATACTAAAGGGATAAGAATTATGAAACCGTTACTAGTATGCCTAAGTTCATGCATGCATTTATTTTATACATTTATTTTCTCTTTCCTTTTCATAAGGGGACTAGGAGGAGGAATCTCCATAAAATGTGGCACCGGACTCTCATCTGCCAATGCCTGTTGCTTTTGCAGAATGGTCTTTAGCCAATTTCTTCTCTGAGCCTCAGTTTCTTTTGTTGTAAAACAGAGCATCAATTTGTTATTTATTGATTCCTTTCATGGATGTTTTGAGGAGAGAATGAGATCATGTCTACAGTGTGTTTTATGTTTCTTGGATCAAAGATTCTCTGTCGCATTTTAGGGACAAGTTTTCTGGATGAACAGAATTCACCTGACATGGTACCAGACATGCCGCGGAGGACGCAGACTGGGAAAACGAGCCTGCCAGGGTGGCTGATGCTCAGAAACAACCTGAAGCCTTATGCTATTTGATTTTTTGTTTAAACATTTTTGTAGTTGTTCTTCAACTGCAAGACTGTTTTAAATCTTAGGTACAAGAGGAGATTTGATTTGATAGAGCCTTGATAACACATATTTGGAATATATCTGGCAACACATATCTGGCAACAACATATCTGGCAACAACAGTGCCTGCATTTTCTTTTCAGCTTCCCAGATAACTACATTTAACTCTTTTCCCTCCTAGCTTGCTGTGGGACCACTCTCATTTTTAAGCACAAGAGAACCCAAGTAAATCAAACAAAAAACTTGGTTTGATAGGGTGTTTTCAGAAACAAACAGACAAAAAATCTAGGAGAAGTTCTGTTGAATAACTCTCTGGATTAACCCATGCTCACGTTCATGTAACATGTTCAGCTGATGCCTGTAACCTGCTGAGGACTCATTGCTCTCAATGTGCTGGCGTCCTTCTCCACCCAACTGAGTTGTATGTTTACCAAGAGTCTGTCTTGGTTACCCTCAGACTGGGTTAGGCTAGTGATACTTACTACAATGATCAAATTTCATTAAATTTGCCAAAACTTATTAAAATATAAGTTTGAAAGGAAACTATTTTTTTCAATAAAAGCTATGAACCCTTAGGTAAAGGAAGATACAGGTGAATCTCAAAAATAATTATGTTGGATTAGATGTAGGCAAGGTAGCTGTAAAAGATTGTGGTGAAGTAACAAAAGCCTGAGGGAATTTTGCACTCAAATTGTTTTAAAAACAGCTTCCAATTCTTATTCCATTTTAGAAAAAGCTAAAACAGGAAATTATAGAACTGAATTGTGGGTATGCTTTCAGAAAGAAAAATAACATGGAACATCTAATCAATAGAACCATAATCAAAGGTGATATCAGTAAAGGAATAAGAAAATGCATAAATCATCAGATGTAGTCAGTGTAAGAAGAAACCTGGTTGTATCTTAAAAACGATGCTAAATGAAAAAACAAAATAAGAAATTGAATAAGAATTCTAACACAATAGCATGTATATGTTTAGATATATATATACAAGAGAAAATAGACATTTTAGAACTCAAACAAAAACATATGCATCAAACATACACGTAAAAGGAATTGTCATTTCAAGAGAAGGAAAGGATTGGGAAGGGGAAAAACATACAGGACAGTAAAGAAGTGAACAAGAGGAGGCCCTTGCTTTGACTGATGAAGTTGATGTATCATGAACTGAGAAGTCTGACTAACTCATTCCTCTGTGACAGGTGTTCCTCTTCCTCCCCTCCCAAAGAAAGCACAGGCCCATGAGAACCGAGGGAACAAGTAAGGTAATGATGGCATTCGAGGGAGGGTAATAGAATTTTACATTTGGGAAAGCAGATTGATAGGTGTTAATTATCTTAGAAGACCAGAGAACTTCAAAACATTAGTGCTTGTAAGGGGGGAAAACTAACAAAAAGTAAGGTGCTTCTCACTGCCTAACTCCCATACACAGGAGACACCGG
Organism: Loris lydekkerianus; assembly: GCA_963574355.1. Classification (NCBI taxonomy): domain Eukaryota; kingdom Metazoa; phylum Chordata; class Mammalia; order Primates; family Lorisidae; genus Loris; species Loris lydekkerianus. The sequence continues at coordinate 2,102 of CAUYPK010131635.1, forward strand.
ATTTGTCTGGAGGTAGCTGTAACTGGAAATGAGACTGATTGAAATTCTGCTCAAGAAACAGTTAAAACTTTAGACACCCTTCCCTAACCTGTGAAGTGGTCTAGTTCTCCACAATGTCAGGGGAACTGAGACGTTTTCTTTCTGGAATAGAGCACCAGGTGATGGTTGGTTGGAGTGGGCAAAGGCCATCCTCAAAACAGTGAACAGAGATACCTATACATACGGAATGCTGTGATTCCTCAGCTCCTTTCCCCCACTTACATCCCAGAACGCTGTCAATGAGGTCTATCCCCCTCGTCTTCATGTAGGAAATTTGAGAATTTGAAAAGACACCTGGAGAGAAAGACACCTGGAGAGTGACAACTGGGGATCTCTCTATGAAATGGCCAAGGTCCTGGCCTGTCACCTATAGTAAACAAGCCCTTCCAGAAGCACAGAGCTTTTATTTCCAGCTTCTTGGCAACTCATTAGTGTGTGTGAATGGACAGTTGAGGATCAGCAGAAACAAGAAATAATTTTGAGCAGAAATTCTGCTTTACAAAAATGGATTTTGGAGTATTTGAATAATAATCTATGTTGAATTGTCTATGTCTTTGTCCTCTTTACTTGTCTATTATTTTGCCTGTGATCCTCAGGTGAACAAAGACCTAAGGAAATCTTTACTGTATTCTCTCATACTACGTTGTCCTACATCCAGTTAGATAAAAAGATCTCACAAGTATTCTGGAGAACTCCCAGAACTTAACAAATTGTTTCCTTTTACTTATCTTCTGCAGCAGTTGGCCTACCTTAACCATAGTGCTATTAACTGGGGACCTGCTATAACCACTTGAGGGCTTTCCGATAGACCAAAAGGGAAAGGAGAAACAATTCCATTTGGCTCAGACACATCCTGACTGGGATCTAGGTCACAGCATTCTGTCATTTGCTGTTCTGAGTGTGCAAGTGCATAAGCACGTATGTACATGTGTATGTATATCTGTGTATGTGTGCACACATATCTATGCTCTACCACAAACCAGAAATGTTTGTCAAGCTTTTTGGAAGGATATGCACAGGGCTGCTGAGACATTTTGGCTTTTCTCCCTGAGAAATCAGGAATTGGCCAAGCAGTCAGAACTCCAGTGGGGGTGCCCTGTTTCCTGACGTTAGAGTCATCCATGTGACTGACCAGCGGGAGCTTACCAGTTTTGTCATCACTGAACAATCTGGTTGATAAATTAAAGCCTGGATACAATCTCTAGAGAGCATCTCTAGCTTTACTCTCTCTACAGAAATGAGAGGGAGGGTGAGGGGCTCCTCTTTTAGAGAGAGGAAATGTGTGCAGAAGACTTTCTTATCAGAGTTTTGGCTTCTCCCATTAATCTTTCTTTCTGCCTCGGATGCCCTCGTGCACTGTTATCATTGAAAGTGTAGTTGGAAGTACTTCTGCACGATGATTGAATTGTCAAGTTTTCCTCTCTTAGCCTCCCATGAAAAGTACAAAGACAAATGTTCCTGCCACAAACTAAGACAAAAGTGCTCTTAAGTTTCTTAGGGAGGGTATTCACCATGTCTTTTATTTTCTATATTCTGATGCTTTGACATCTGGGGCCCTGCTGACCCTGGAGGAATCTGGGCTGAGTACACCTTTCAAATGCAACCATCCAAACCAGAGCCCGTATTTCCAGTTACCTCCTCTACTTGGCCCTCATACTCCAGGCCTACTCTCATCCACTTGACCTAAGCACCCCAGGGCAAGGTACCAGACTACTAACGATGGCCTCCATGTCCCAGAGCCCCTGAAATTATTCAAACTGGTTAATCCTAAACATACTTGCTCTGTCTCTCATGGAAACCATATTAAAGATGCTTGCCAGGGGTCCCTATTTCTCTGCCTCCTGAGTGGCACTGGTGCGTCTCTACACAGAGCTCCACAGCATGGTTGTTATGATTTACAAGTGATCTTTTCAATGGAAATATCTGTTGATCTGATTTAGGTATGACTTTCCATATCTACATAGTAAACAATTATAACAGACAAAGCATGTTACACTGACATCACAAGAGGTAGGAGTCTATGAATGGATAGAGTCTATAACAGTAGAGAGATAAGGAAAGAATTCCAAAGAGAAAGAATGTTGGGTACCACATCACTGATAGGATTGATTTGATGGTTGTTCTGTGACACAGATAGGTCAGTTTTGTTGGTGTAGAAATATCATCTAAAGAGGACTGAAAAATAAAGCTGGGAAGGTTCAGATTGCTTTGAGTATGAATTTTGGACTAATAAATTTGGTCATTGAATGGTTCATTTGGGCAAGAGGAAGTTATCATGAAAGCACTGTTTCCAAGGGGCTCTTAAGTAGTGATTGGGACATTTTGGACTAGAGGAAGAAGGAATTGGAGTAAGCTGCCTCAAACATGAGGCAAGGAGTTCCTTTGATTAAATGTTCTCAAGTCTAAGCTGGACCGTCCCCTTGGTTGGAGGTGGTATATTGCAGGTAAGCAAATTTCTTGGGGGATCTTGTTAAAATCATCTGATCCAGCAGGTCTAAGGTGAGGCCTGAGCTCATTTTGAACAAGCTGATGTTGCTGATGTTTTCAGTCCCCAACCACACTGTAAGTTGCAAGGAAGTAGACAACCTTTAAATTCACTCGCAAGATGTCATTTCTCAATTTTACTACCTATCACTCTGAGAAAACGGGCTGGAAATTTGTAAACGGTATCAGCTTGAGCCATTCTGCTTACCCCCATTCATAAAACTGTGAATTCCAGAATGCTAAGTCGAACCATGCAAAAAGGATCATACACAGCCCCTTGCCTTACGATTCCTTCACCAGGCACTGAATTGATGGTGACAAGGAGAAAATATGCAAGAGATATTGAAAAGATTGGAACTAGACTTGAGTTTAGGGATAAAAATAAACTTTGGAATCTCCAGAAAGAAAGGTATAAAGGGAAGTATTGTAGGGGTCGATTGTGGGTTAGTTCTGTCTTGTTTAAGAATATAACTTGGCATTCTCACTAAATGGCTAAATGTGAAACCCTCACTACAACATTCCCATGAAATTGCACGTGCACAAAATATTTTCTCAAATCATTTTTTTTAAATGTTGATTGCATTTTTTAAGTAAAGTCCCTCTTACAATTGTGTCTTGCCCCCAAAAGGTGTGGCACACACCAAGGCCCCACCCCACTTCTCAAATCATTTTTTTCCTAGTTTCTTCTCTGAGACCTTGAAGCTGTGCTCATATAGAAAATACTTCATCAAAAGCATGTTAAAAATATTTAAAAATCAGAAAATTTTATTCCGTGGAGTTTTCTAGGTATCTTTTCATGTGCTGTTTGTTCTCTGACACAATCACTTTTTATAAAGTTAGTTAAAGATTACTATTTTAATTTTCATCTTAACCATTCATCAAAAGCACTTACATGTTTAACCAGTCAGGAAGGTATGAAGTTAATCTTACAGAGGAAGAGAGGTGAAAACTGATGGTGAACAGAATTACTCTTAATATGGAATGTTGGGAAATGGTGACTATCAAACAAATCATAATGAAGCTGACTTGTTTTAAATGACATTGAATTTTATTTTATTTATTTATTTATTTATTTATTTTTATTGTTTGGAGTTCATTGAGGGTACAAGAAACCAGGTTACACTGATTGCATTTGTTAGGTAAAGTCCCTCTTACAATTGTGTCTTGCCCAAATGACATTGAATTTTAAGAATAGGAGTAGGTCCTATGATTTTTGTTTATAAAAATAATTTTTCTTATAGGAAAATGAGATTTAATGGAATTTAATAAATGGAAATTATTCTCTGAAATTATGTATTTCATTATCTTCATTTTAAAAATGAGTAAATCAGGCTCGGTGCCTGTAGCTTAGCGGCTAGGGCACCAGCCACATACTCCAGAGCTGGCGTGTTTGAATCCAGTCCAGGCCTGTCAAATAACACTACAACTACAACCAAAAATTAGCCGGGCATTGTGGTAGGTGCCTGTAGTTCCAGCTACTTGGGAGGCTGAGGCAAGAGAATCATGTAAGCCCAAGAGTTGGAGGTTGCTGTGAGCTATAATGCCATGGCACTCTACCAAGGATGACATAGTGAGACTCTGTCTCAAAATAAATAAATACATAAATAAATAAATAAATAAATATATAAATAAATATAAAAGTAAATAAAAATGAGTAAATCAGGACTCAGTGTGTCTAGGTGATTTTCTCATGACTGCTTAGGATGTTAGTAGCAGGGTTAGGAATGCAGTTACCTCTATGCAATCCTCAGCTATTTCTTTTTTTTTGTTGCTGTTGCTTTCTTTCTTTTTCTTTTTTTTTGAGACAGAGTCTTACCTTATTGCCCTCGGTAGAGTGCTGTGGCATCACAGCTCACAGCAACGTCCAACTCCTGGACCTAGGTGATTCTCCTGCCTCAGCCTCCCAAGTAGCTGGAACTACAGGCGCCCACCACAACACTCGGCTATTTTTTGTTGCGGTTTGGCTGGGGCCAGGTTTGAACCCACCACCCTCAGTATTTGGGGCTGGTGCTCTACCCACTAAGCCACTGGTGCCACCCACATCCTCAGCTATTTCAACCACATCACACTAGCACATTTTGAATAATCATTAATGTCACCATTACTAAGATTAAATACTATCCCTCCCTAACATTTTCTTTTTCATTCTTTTTCTTTTCTTTCTTTCTTTCTCTCTTTTTTTTTTAGGGTTAGCACTAGGGAGAGACAGGGAAATCATGTCTTATAATTTTAGTGGAGAGAGCTGGGAGATACCTTTGTTTGTTCAGAGAAGACTATGGAAAAAAGAAAGACTTTAGTTTGCCCCTAAAAAATTGGATAGCAAATGGATAAAGAGAAGGGTGAAGGAAGGGGACCCAGAGATAATACTATCAGCTAAAGCATAAAGGCAGAAGTACCAAAAGATAATCCTGGGATCTGAGAATATTGACTAGCGGGGAGTACTGGGCAGCAACATTGAACGAGAGGATGGGACCAGCTATTAAAGGTGTAGGAGAGCCAGGAAGGTTTTTGAACTTGATGCCATCAAAATAGAGGTCCAGAATCAGTGATGGGCTGGGAATCAGCTCAAACCAGCTTGTGAGAGCCACATCCAGAACATGCTGTCATCCTAACTTTGAGTTTAGTAACATCAGTTTAGTAGCTTGAAACTGGCCATGGTAGCAGTATTTACTCCATGAAAATCATCAGACACTACAAGTCAGGGATTTACTTTTTTCTTCCCGGAAAGCTGATTTAGCAGTATACTCAAATAAAATGAAACTTTGTTTTCCTCCAGTAACTGGACTAGGCCCAACAGGAGAAGGGTGAAATAGAGAGAAGGACCCAGGAGACGGGAAATCTCTATCACCCTATCCAACGAGAAGTTTTAGAGGCATGTTCTCCCACTCAGTTTTCATAGTAAACATTAAGTTAATGTTTATTATCTTTAATTTGTAGGACCCAGAGAGCCTGACCTCCAGCTCATTCAATCCGGTGCCATATGTAACACTCTGAATTTTTCAGACTCTGTCTCAGTTCTAACGTACCTCAGTGAAGAAGAGAATGAGCATCCTCATTAGGAAAAGAATAAGCTAACAAAGAAAGACTCTAAACACTAAAAATAATTTTGAATTTTGTGTTACGTTAAACTCTAACTCATATGTTCCATACTTAAAGCAAGGGAAGTTTTCCATCTGAAAATCACTATTATTTACTCCAATCAGGTAGATAACTCTCTTCATCCTTCTCATCACAATTTTCATCACCGCCATCCACAAATCACCACCACCAGCAGCAGTAGCCCCATAATTTATTGTGATGCTACTCTGAGTCAGGCCCTATGCTTGCCATTTAATAATTATTTACTAAATGGCTACTAAATACCAGGCTTGTGCTAAATGAGCAGTTTTCAGCTTTATTGGTCTCAGGACTCCCTTTTATTCTTAGAAATTATTTAAGGTCCCAATGAGCTTAGATTATGTGGGTTATAGCCATTAATATTTATTGTATTAGAAATTAAAAATTGGGCTAGTTAAGTATGTATTCGTTAATTCGTTTAACAATAACCTAAAGACACACATGTTAATATGTCTAAGTCATTCACCTGCCTTAGTTCATGTAACCTATGAGATAGCTACTATTATTGCTGCTATTTTCCACATGAGGATACTGAGGAACAACAAACTTTAAATACCTGGAATTACACCATCTCCCTAGACTTAACCAGGAAGAAATAGACCTCTTGAGCAGATCAATATCAAGCACCTGGACTGCAATAACAGTAACAAAGCTCCCAACAAAAAAATACCCTGAATCAGATAGTTTATACCAGAATTCTACCAAACCTTCAAAGAAGAGCTTGTACCTATATTGCAGAACCTATTCCAAAACACTGAGAAGGAAGGAACCATCCCCAACATGTTCTATGAAGCAAACATCACCCTGATACCAAAACTAGGAAAGGACTCAACAAAAAAGGAAAACTACAGACCAATTTCACCAATGAATATAGATGCAAAAATACTCAGTAAAATCCTAGCAAATAGAATACAGCTACACATTAACAAATTATGTATAATGATCAAGTAGGCTTTATCCCAGGGATGCAAGTTTGTTTTAACATATGCAAATCCATAAATATAGACGCAAAAACAAAGATCATATGATCATCTCAATAGAAGCAGAAAAAGCATTTGACAAAATTCAGCATCCTTTTCTGACAAGAACACTTAAGAAATTAAGGATAGATGAAACATTTTTTAAACTGATAGAAGCCATATCTGACAAACCCACAGCCAATATCACACTGAACAGAGTAAAAATCCCTATTTTTTACTTTCTAGTACCATGTGTATGAACTTCTTGGGTGTAGGTGTCATAAAACATTCTTTCAAAAATTACAAGATCTGGAACGATGTTCAAAGATCACCTGATTTTTCTCTGAAATTCAGATTCTATGGTAAAAAGAATATGAGCTTTAGAGTCACAGAGATCAAGGTTTATCTGAAGGCTGTGGCAGTGATGGTTTCAGGCAAATGATCACCTTTTCTGAGTTCAGTTTTCACATTTGTGAATTGGAGATGAAAATATTGCCCTCATAGGAACATTGTGCGGCTTACATGAGACTCTAAAGAAAGGGCATAGTCCAGTTCTTTGCATTCAAAGACAGATGTTAACAAGGTGTTACTTTTCTTTCCCCCTGAAGTACAGTAATAATGTAATTTATCATCCTAAATGGAACATTTTTGAGAACAAAGGGAGACTCAGTTAATAATTACACCTGGACAACAGACAAAAACGTCATCATTCAGGGCAAACCAGGTGCATGATCACTCTATCTCTGAGCAAAATACTCTGGAAGGCAGGTGAATGTTGGCATCGCTACAGTTTTATAATGTCAAGGTGGTGCTTTATTTCTTCTTTCATTTAAAACTATGAACTATTTTTGAGAAGAGTTTTAGATTTACAAAAAAATTGAGAAGAGGGTTCTCACATACCATTGTTTCTACACACATAATTCCTTCTATTAACATCTTGCATTAGTGTGGTACATTTATTACTAGTAATGAACCAATGTTTATATGTAATTATTAACTAAAATTTATAATTTATACTGAAGTTCATTCGTTATGTTATATGGTCCTACAGCCTTTGACAAATGCCTAATGTTATGTATCCACCATGACAGTATCATTCGGAATAGTTTTACTCCTTAGAATCACCCTTATTATTTCTATTGTTTTGTTAGAATGTTATGTAGTAGAAATCATACATTATGTAGAATTCCCTTTTTTTCCTCTTTATGTCACTGATCCTGTAAATTTTCTCTATCTTTGAAATTTTTATTTCTTAAATTCACTTTTCAAATACTTTTATTAGAAACTGAGACTCAAACATACACATTACTCTAGGCCTACACAAAGTCAGGATCATACATATCACTGCCTTTCTCCTCCACATCTCATCTCACTAGAAGGTCTGCAGGGGCAATAACACATGTGGAGCTGTCATCTTTTATGGTGACAACGCCTTTTTCTGGAATACCTCCTGAAGGACCAGTCTGAGGCTCTTCTTGAGGAGGTGTCATAGAATTTTCTGACTAGCTTATTTTACTTAGCAATATGAATTTAACTTTCCTCTATGTCTTTTTATAACTTGATTGTTCTTTTATTTTTATTGCTAATATTTCATTGTATGGATATGCCACATTCACCTATTGAAGGACATCTTGGTTGCTTTCTGTTTGGGGAAATTATAAATAATACAGTTATTAGCATTCATATGCATGTTTTCTACAGATGTACGTTTTCAACTCATTTGGGTAAATACCCAATAACACAACTGCTGGATCGTAAAGTAAGAGGAGGTTTCAGCTTTGTAGGAAACTGCCAAATTGTCTTCCAAAGGGATTGCTATTTTGTTAACCCATCAGCAATAAATAAGACTCCCTATTGCTTTTCATCCTTGGCAGCAATTAATATTGACAATTTTAAAAGTTCTTTTTATTGCCTTTGGATCATCAGTAATTCACGTAGGCCTCAGTATGTAACCAAACTTTCTTTCATAATCTAAATCATTTTGTGTTTTATCAAAGTAGTTGAATTATCTTCCTCAACTTGGGTTTCCTAAAATTCTTTAATCATAATTAATCTAAAGAGACAGTCTTAAAACATCAACCATAAGGAAAAATGTGATTATTTTTGGTCGGCTAAAGAATTACATAAAAGCAATGTTTTCTATAAGGTTATTGTCTGAAGTAATATTTTTCTTTTAAATTAGAAAGTATTGAAATCTATAAATGTTAACATTTACATTTTCACATATCTTATTAAATTTTTCAATACATTAACAGTGGAGAAATGAGAAAAAGAGAGATGGGAGAAGCATTCTGCAATGTATCAAATATCATGGATTTTTTTGTTTATTTGATGTCTTATCTATTTTGCTTTTGCCAGATTAGGACTGCTGATTTTCTTTTCAATATAAAAGTTCTTCAATTAGGAAGTAAATCCATAAATTCCCAAATATAACACTTGTTTTGTGCATAATATGTTCTGAATAAGAGAAGAGATGTAGTGAGAATGGAGCACAAAATCAAAGGTTTAAAACCAAACGCATCTAATTTGTCACAAGATAGAGAAAAAGATGTAAATAAATAAATAAATAAGAAAAGGCAAACGCATCGTGTCTCAGCTTCATGAAACTATCCGATTTCCCTGCTGTCACCTTTCTTTTGTTTCCATTACTCTTGTCACCTACATTTGAAACTTTGATGACATCTTTCACTCTTTCTTTCTTGTTGCTTAGGTACGAGTATAAGCCGTCATCACCTGGCATTGTTCTTTGTTATGTTTTGTTTTGTCTATATCATTGCAACAGTTGGAGCAAATGAGAAAAAGACTGCTTGAAAATCTTGCCAAATGTAACTTTGTAGACACTGACAGACTGGAGCATATAAAACTGAATCTTTCAGGTTTTTTTTCTTTTTTGTTATAGCAGTGGACTTTATATAACCTGTCCTCTCAGGTTAAAAAAAAAAATCTTGAGAAGGCGGTTTGATATACTTCTGAAAGTCTTTCACAATTGCTAGGGAAAGAAGAATATTATCTCCAGTGGTCAACTGCTATAATACACTTACCTAGATAAGAGATGGATTTTCTAGCAGACATTTTCTATTAACAATTGTTTCTATAACAATTCATTAGTTTATCAGATTACCCAGGTAAAACTTCAGAAGATAGATAATAAACTTGTTTTCCAGCTTCTCATTTGGCCACCTTCCAAGAAGTCTTCTTTGATAATGACACCAGTGACATAAGTGTCTTTTTAAATGCAAAGCTAATCAAGTCATTCCTACATATAAAAATCTTTCAATGGCTTGGGCCTGTTAAACAACAATAACAACTACAACGAAAAAATAGCCAGGAGTTGTGGTGGTTGCCTGTGGCTCAGTGGGTAGAGCGCCAGCTTGGGAGGCTGAGGCAAAAGAGTCACTTAAGCCCAAGAGTTTGAGGTTGCTGTGGGCTGTGATGCCATGGCACTCTACCAAGGGTGACATAGTGAGACTCTGTCTCAAAAAAAAAAAAAAAAAAATGCAATAATGGAGGAATTCTCCTCTCTCTATCTTCTCCATTTTCTGTTTAAAGAAAGGACATAAATTCTCCTTCACTGGAGGTAACTCTTATCAACTTAGTTATGGTTCTGGAGGGATCTGCTAACAAACCTTACTCCATTAGTTTTTTCCCCTTATATTTACTTTGCCACAATTTCCACCTTTGGAAGCCTAGAACCACCTTCCTCTATCCTGTTATTTCCTAGCAGATGTGTTGCTCTTTGTGGAAAATGCTCTGTAAGTCAAAAATCTGAACCATGTCCTTAAGTTTTCGTAGTCCCCTCTTATTTTACTCCATGGTTTCAGTTACTCACAGTCAACCAAGGTTTGAAAATAGGTGAGGACATCACAGTAAGATATTTTGAGAAAGAAAGAGCAAGAAACTACATTCACATACTTTTATTATAGTATATTGTTATGGTTATATTTTTTGTTGTTATTTTTTATCTTTTGTAGTACCTCATTTATAAATCAAACTTCATCATAGCTATGTGTGTGTAGGAATAAATATGACATACATAGATGCCATTCTCAGTACTATTCTCAGTTTCAGGCATCCATTGGGGTATTGGAATGTATCACCTGAACATAGGATGGACTGTTATTAACCAAAAAACTAAACTCTATAAAATATTTCAAAGAGGTTTATTCTGAGCCAATGTGGCCCAGGGGAAACACAAACTCAAGTAGCCTTGAATTAGTAGTCCAGAGACAGTCAACATGTAACTTTGTTTTTCATATTTCAGGGAAGCAGCAGTTACAAGTAAAGTCATAAATCAATACATGGAGGTTATACTTTGGTTTAGTTCAAAGAGATGCATCTTGAAGTGGGGGCTTCCAGGTTATAGGTGATTCAGAGACTCTGCAATTTGCAATTGGTTATGGAGCAGAGCTTTGTCTAAAAACTTGGAATTAGCAGAAAGAAATCTTTAAATTAAGATAAGGAAGTCTTCTAATCATGTGATGTTATATAGGACTCACGTTTCCATAATAAACTGGGTTAAACTGAACTGTTAAGCAAAAATGGTGGCTTGAAGATGTCACTCAGTCCTTACCTGGCAAAGCCTTAGGTCTTGCTTATAATTTGATATCTTATTGCCACAAAGAGTCCTTTCTGTCAGTCCATGATCTATATTTTCACTTTAATGCAGGTCAATTGTTGTGTCCAGATCCCCAGAAGGAAGGGGTATAAGGAGGCATGTCTGACCTCCCATCCCCCCATGGCAGAGAACTCAATTTTTAAGGTTTCCCTGGAATCCCCTTGGACTAACGGAGGTCTGTGCAGTCAGTTGGAGAGCTTTTATTTTTAGTTCTAATTTGCACTATTGTGCTTTTCATTGAGGTTTCTCCCATGTGATGTGCACTGCACATTTTAATGAATTGTCTGTCTCATTAATTTCTCTTTTGTTACAGGGGTCTGTCATAACTACAAACTTATGAGAGATAAGAAAAATCATATTTACTTCCCAATACTGAAAGACACATTAAACATACTCCACCCAAAATTTTCCAGAAAAAAAACAACAAAAAAGCACAGTCCTGATGATGCTTTGAGTCTAATCCAGTGAGACTTGTGTCAGTCTTCTGACCTATACTAAGTAAATTCATATTGTTATAGGCCACCAAATTTATGGGGGTTTTTTTTGTTTGTTTCTTTTTTGCACCAGCAAGAAGAAGGTAATAAAGTGAACTACTTAATGCTGTCTCTGAGGAAGAATACTTGAACTAATGGAACACCTAAATGATGACAAGAAACTCAGCCTTTGAATTTCCCAGGGAAGAAGAGTTCAGGTAGAGAGAGGAGTATAATTGAGGTTGGAGCAAAATTGGCACACTTTAAATAACAGTGAAGGGGAGACGGATTAAAGATGGCGGCTGAGTAACAGCTTCCCTGCAACTGGGCACGGAGAGTCTGGGGAAACAAGACTCCAGACATCTCTGGCCGGTGGGATCTGCCTATGATCATCCCTTTGAGGATACAGGGAGCCAGCAAGGGACTTCTGGACCCCAGGAGGAGGACAAAAACAGTGGAAAACTGGCAAGTGGCTG
>CAUYPK010131636.1:0-23384 GCA_963574355.1 Loris lydekkerianus
GAGAAGCTGTTTTGAGTTCCCAGAGCCTGTGCCTCAGGCCCTGTCTTTGCTGCCGCAGGTTTGTATTCAGTTACCTGTCAGTTCTAGCCTCCTGTCTTCCTTTGTCTATAGGCTGACGATCCCCTGAGGGCCAGGTGTGTCTGAGGCTCAGTGAAGCAGCCCTCTGGGTCAGCCCTGCCCTGGGAACTTCCCGGCCTGTGTTTCTAGTCCCCATGCTCCACCCAGGCCGGCACTGCCTCAGGCAAACCCTTTACTCAGGGCCTGCGTTTCTGTCCCAGATTTGTTCCATGGTGGTTGCCACCTGAGTAGATGCCCAGCCTCCTCTGGTTGCCCAGGGAGACGGGGGTGTGGCTTCAGAATATCTGGGATTGAGCCCTTTTGTTTGTATCCTTGGGGTCGCAGCTCACCTCAGTGGGGTTGACATGCGTTCTTCAACCTTCTCTCTTGGTGCAGCTCTAATCTACCAGGTTACTTGCTAAATTTCTGTCCTTTAACTCTCCTTCTGGATGGGAGCCTCTGTGGAAAGCTGACTTCAGTCAGCCATCTTGTCTCTGCCCCTGCTTATTGATCTTTTCAGTTAGATCAATAATCTATTTCCAACCAAGCCCTTATGAAATAGACAAAAGTACACAGAAAATCCAATACTCTTCCAGAGCAAAGGGGCAAAATAAGAATTCACAACATGTATCTGAATTTTGTAATGTTGTACATACAGTAAGTACTCAATAAATACTTCATGAATGAAAAAATGATTAAACATCTGGGTTTTGAAATTAAATTCTTCAGAGAGAAAAATCTCTTATTTGATGAAAATTGGTTATACGTTAACTATAAGTAGAAGTCATTCACCACTACATTTTATCTAGACACGATAATACTGTATAACACCATTGTACTTGAGCTAACAAGCAGAGTAGATATTCCATTTACATTGGCAATGTTCCACAAACAACAAAGCTAAGTCCAGTAGATACAACATTTTCAGAGTGCATGTAAACTATTTAGATGAATTCTTTCTGCTGACAATCCCAGAGGAGAGAAGAGAAAATGATGTGTTTCACCCTGAGAGCTTGCAGCTCTCCAGGGAGGTAATTCAATTGAAATTTTACATTCAGTTTAGCCAGACAGCGATAAACAGACGCTTAAATTAGCTGCCTTATACCACAATCAAATATCTGAAGAAGAAAAGTTGTTAAGAAAAATATAGAGAAGAAGGTGAGGAAAAGAGAATTAAACATAAAAAATGCTTACTATTTTCAGAAAACAATGCTGTCGTAACTTCTCTTGTAAGTATTATACCATAGAAATCAAACAGGCCTTTGAACACATTTATTGGTTAGTTTGAACCAAATGACTAATTAAAAATATCAGCTAAATTTTTGCTGGAAGTTTAAAGACAGGTATAATTTTTAGGGTTTTTTATGACTGCAGGTATAAAATTTAACTTGTATCTGTATCTTCTAATATAAGCATGTTCAAATCTTTTCTGAAAGTGAGATACAAATAAAATGTAAATCAATAAAAGAAGAAAGGTTAAAACTGACTCACAAGAGATGGATCCAGCTACTTACCATTATTTGATCTTTAACAAGGCAGAATCTTAATTAGCCCCTACCCAGGAGGCATCAGTGCTCTAAGGGGAATTACAACTACCATGTCAAAGCAAGTGCATGTTTTTAAAACTTTGTTAATTACATGCTCATAAAGCCATTTTGGTCACTTCTCTTCGAATTGTCGGTTTTTTAAAACCTTTACAATGAAAGAATTTGCATTTTGTGTTATTTGACGATACATACTCATATATTATGTTCTCTTATATGCAAATATTTTACCCATTTTCTTTCGATGCTGATTCTATTACTGTGTCTTTTGCCATAGTCAAATCTATTAGACATTTTGTAGATGACTTCATTCTCTTCTTTTGCTTAGAAAGAGCTTTCCGATTCCAAGTTTCTTTATATGTAAACGTATATTTTCAGTGTTTTGGGGTTTGATTTCCAGGTTATTTTCTATCTTTTATTTTATCATTGTTAGTATTGTCTATTGGTTTTAATATTTTTAGCTAATTTCAGGTGATTCTGTTCATTTTCTTAGATTGTCATATTGTCAGAATGTAATAATTCTGTTTCTTTTCAATTCTTGCATTTTTTTCTTTTTCATGTCTTATTACATTGTCTATTCAAACATAGAATATAAAATAATGGCAAAAAATCTGGCATTACTATCATTATTAACTTCAGTGACATTCTCATAAAATTATTTCATAAGGTATTAACTGTCTTTTTTTGAAATGACTTTTTTGTCATGTTAAGGAAACAACATTCCAAGTGGATGTTAAGTTTTATCCTGCAGGATTTTTTATTATTTGTCATTTGTTGTAATAAATAATAGTTTTTCTCTTTTTTGTTGATATGGTGAATCATGTGGTTCAATTTTCTGATTTCAAAGCTCTCTTGAATTTCTGGAATAAATCCTATTACTCACAAATTATTTTCTATTTATAATCTACTGAATTTTGCTAGTTGTATTGTTTCTTTTGATAAGTGAGATTAGCTTATCATTTTTTGTATTCAATTGAGTTTCCCATATTTTTTTCCAAATGTTTCTCTATTCTGCAATATTTTCTATGTCAAAGGTAAAACTTATTATTAGTAATGTGAAAGATATTGCCAGCTTAATCATGAGAGGTTACTGTATTTACTGGAAAGTATTTTCTCTCTTTAAAAATGTTGGGCCAAATCTAAGCCTACTATATCTTCTTTCAACTTTTTTTGGTAATTAATGTTTGGTTGATAAATCTAACTAACACAGAATTATATTCATCATTTTCTTAGCTTATTATCTTATCTACATCTATTTTTATGTCTTCTTAATATGGATTCTATGTGAATTTGGAAGTTTTTCTATTTCTTGATTATACATGGAAAGAGTTGATTTTCTTAGTATTTTAAATGACTATCTCAATTTTTTTGTTAAACTGTTATTTTATTCTAAATTATTTTGTATCTACTCTGTATGTCTTCCTTTATGATACCAAATTTATTTTATTTTCCTTTATTTGATGTCTTGATTTGATTAGTTATTTACATGTATACGATTTTGCTTAAAAATGAAAGTTGTTAATATTTTGAATTAGTCTATGAGGATAGTGCTGTCCAGATCCAGACATTCAGAATTACCATTAATTTCTACATGTTCTGTAACTGTAATTCAAATTCTCTTTTGCTCAGGTATGTGGGAGAGTGGTTTTGCACTGGCCCTAGTCTAAGAGATTGATCTTCCTGTAGTTATTTAACAGATTGATCTTCTGTTCCTCATTTCTAGTATTTTTGTTTGTTTTGTGTGTGTATGTCTGTGGTGAGACAATGAAGATTGCATAATTTCTAGTTTTAGGGAATTTACCAGACTTTTTGTGGCCTAATATTGTTAATATGTAAATGAGATGGTACAGAGACTGAGGCACATAAGAATATTTTGGCTCAACATTATTACTTGCCTTATTTTATCCTATGTAATCAAATAATGACTTTACCCTCCTTCCTCTCTCTTTCTTCCTTCCTTCTTACTTCCTTCCCTCTGTCCTTCAACAGATAATTATTGTGCTGGGGTAATTTAAGAAAATACACGAGTAAAATTAGTTCATGGAAGCTTCCAGTCTGAACTGACCTCTGTCAGACTGAGAGAAGGGTTGACGTTTTTCATTACTGTTTCATATCTTTAATAACTTCCTCACACGTCTGATGGCTTTTGCTATGTGTGTTTATGACTTGTTATTCAGTGTCGATCTCATGGTAAAGGGAATGTTCTTCTTTCTTTATACTGTGTGGTGTTTCCCTCTCAGCCAAGTCTCCTCATCTCTGTCTGTTATATATTCGTATTTTATGTCTTGTATCATAAAGTCAAACTTTCATACAGAAGTTTTCTAATACTTTTTGTTTTTCCACTGTGAATGTCTGTCTTTCTCAGCCACCTGAAAGCTATTTTACATAGTCCTTTCCCTGACCTACATTCGAAAGTGGTCTCTCTAGGACTGTGTATGTTGATACCCTGAATGGTAATTCTTTCCTGGTTACCATACTTCCCCAAGTGGTCACTTTCAGAATAGTCTTAGATGCTATTCTGAGCTGACAGTCATTAATTCAATTTTTCATTTTCAATAAATATGTATTGAAAACCTATAGTGATGGCCAGGTGTGGGGGCTCATGCCTGTGATCCTAGCACTTTGGAAGGCCAAGGCAACAGGATTGCCTGAGCATGGGCATTTGAGACAAGCCTGAGCAAGAAGAAAACCCTATCTACACTAAAGTAGAAAACACTAGCTGGGCATTGTGGCAGGTGCATGTAGTCCCAGCTACTCAGGAGGCTGAGGCAAAAGGATCACTGGAGCCCAGAAGTTTGAAGTTGCTGTGAGCTAGGCTGAGGCTGCAAAAAGAAAAGAGAGAAAGGGAGAGAGAGAGAGAGGGAGAGGAAGAAAGAAAGAAAGAAAGAAAGAAAGAAAGAAAGAAAGAAAGAAAGAAAGAAAGAAAGAAAGAAAGAAAGAAAGAAAGAAAGAAAACCTGTCATGTGCCAGGCATGGAGCTGGGAATACAGCATAAACCAGACAGACAAAAATCCCAGCACTGAGGGAGGCACAGTACAAGATAAGTACATCACATACAGCGTCTGCAGGTGCTTGCTGTGGAAGACAATGAAGAGGAAAGGGACATGAGACATGAAGTTAGGGACATCTTCGGCTTTAAGGGAGTGGCTAGAGAGGGCCTCACTGAGATGGTGTGATACTTTAGGCGTGGCCCAGAAAAGGTGAAGATGAGGGTAGTGTGGATGTCTGAGCAAGCAATCCACAGAGGGTTAAGGTGGCCCTGTGTGCGTCAGGGAGCAGCCCTCCCCAGTGAGGCTGCCGCAGTGTAGTGTGTGAGTTGGGGGGACGGCAAGAAATAAGGAGAAAGCAGTGCTCAGGCGAAGGTCAGTCACTCAGGGCTGGGCAGGCCCAGGTCACAGCTTGGACTGTAGTGTGTTAAAGGCGGGGAGCCATCACAGTGGTTTGAGCACAAGTGACACCAATCATTTATTTTTCCTCATAGGAACTCATGGGATCACATGAGCTACAGTGCTGAGGACAATTTGCGTGGCGTTAAGAGTTGCCAGAGAGCTCTGCCGCAGTCCAGAGAGACATGGCTGGGGCTTTGGTCATGGTCATAGTAGTGAACCTTTAAGGTGACCAGATTCTTCATGCATTTTTACAGTAGACTCAGTGGGATGGGTTTATGTATTGGATATGTGATATGAGAAAAAGGGACTGGTCAAGAATGACTTCAAGGTATTTGGTTTGACTTATCGGAAGGGGGAAAGAGACACTTCCTAAGAAGAGAGAAGGACAGACTTTGGCAAGAAGATAAGGGGTTTGGTTTGGGGCACATTTAGCTTGAGATGTGTGTTAGTGAATTACATTGAGAGGTCAAGAAGGCAGTGACATTTAAAATGTCCTTATATCAGATTGAGTCAGATGAAAACTACAAATTGACCACGTAGATGTTATTGGAGATTTTGAAAAGTTTCAGAAAAGCTTTGGGGTGAAAGTGGATTTAAGAGAAAAGAGGGAGAGAGGAATTGATGACAACTAGAACTTGCATCCTTTCATAGGGCTGTAAAGCAGAGGGGTGGGGTTTGGGGCATCGTGAATCAGGGGAGATGCTCCCTGTGTTATGAAATGGGAGAAATTCCGGTATATTTGTATGCTAATAGGAACAATCCAGTGGAGGGGAAAAATGAAGGATATGAGTGAGAAGGGGGACAGTTGTTGGACTTAACCCAAATGGGATGAGGTTGAGTGGCTGAGGCGAGAGGTCTGGCACAGCTGGAAGCAGAGATGGGCTTGCCCTCATGACAGGTGGACTCTGTGTGCAGAGGCACAGATGTGGACAGCAATGTCTGTGGGGTTGGCGGGTTGGGAGAAGTCCCCTGTGAGCTGATTCTCTTTTCTAAATGAAGTGGACTCAATGGGCTAAGGGTGAGAATGGAGCAGAAGGTGTCTGAAGTCTGAGGAGAAGCAAAACATGCAATGATCACTTAGGAGGGAGCTACCAACCTTCTTTCAATGCCCATATTTCGAAATACAGGATGTCCTAAAAGTCACCATACACCAGGAAAGTAGGAAATTATAGCTAAATGTGCCTTTATTTACAAAATATTCATTATAAAATTTTACAAAATATTTTCTACCTAT
Organism: Loris lydekkerianus; assembly: GCA_963574355.1. NCBI lineage: Eukaryota > Metazoa > Chordata > Mammalia > Primates > Lorisidae > Loris > Loris lydekkerianus. Next base: position 6,225 of record CAUYPK010131636.1, read on the forward strand.
TGGCCACCTCTTTGTAAAATTTTGTTTTATCTGGATTTCAAATTTGATACGTAGGACATAAGAGGATTAAAATGCTTTAAAATACGCATGGTATGGGAAGTCTGACTTTCATGTGAAACCCATTTACTTGTCAGATTCACACTTTCCTTGCTTCCTGTCAGTGCTTGTTTTTGCAAGGTCATCATTACTATTCACACCAAGACAAAAGGAGGGAAAAAATAGTAGTACTTCTGATGTATAAAGCACACTAATTTTAGTTACAATCATTTACAAAGACAAAGAGAAGATACGGTGAGAGAAACTTAGTGTGAGAAATTCAAAGCTTCTAATTAATCAAAGCAAGGAAATCATAAATCTCTTTTGTCCTGTTTCTCTCTCTATTTCTTTTTAACATACTTTCAGGAAGAAATGGGCTTAATGGGGAAATAAATGAAAAATTTTTCAAAATTTATTCTCTTAAAGAGAGTCTATTCTAAGCAAGGTTTTTTGAAATTTCATATTAAAATGCACAATGTAGCAATAGTAATTTTTAAAGATACTTCAGAACTATGTAGGCATTTCTAGATGAAGCCCTGCAGGACAGCCTGTTTGGAACAAGGACCTAGGGTGTATTTACTCAACAATTTAATTAAAACCACAAATCCATTGGTGCCTTTTCTATCCACTGAAATCTGGACATTTGTCCCACTTATCACCGAACTCATTTTTATTTTTTTTTATTTTTTATTTTTTTCACGGTATACCATTTATTAAATTTGGTGAACTATTTCCCTAAATCTTTTTTTTTTTCATTGTTAAATCATAGCTGTGTACATTAGTGCAATCGCCTGTACCCATTCTAAGATGCACCATAGATGTGGCCCCACCCATTACCCTCCCTCCCAAACTCACTTTTAGTGTACCTTCCTGAGGGCAGAGACTTTCTGCCTCTTCATCTCTGCTGCTTGAGGTCAGCCACAGTGATTGGTGCATAGTAAAACCTCAATAAGTGGTTTCTGAGCTAACATGTGAATCACTGCAGTTAGAGAAGACGGCAAGTCTCATCAGTGACTCCTGAAAGCACAGGTTTGCTGTAAGGCTGGGAGAGAGGAGCTGTAGCCATAGCAAGAGTTCCTGGTAGAATCATAACTTGGTGCAGGTGACCAGGAAAGGCACCGGACTCATAACTAGCAGGAGCAAGAAAATTCCTTTTCCAAACATATGTGAGATGATTTCAATACATATCCTTTCCTTTTCTACACATTTTTAAAAGTTAGGGTATAAGTTATGTACAATAAGAGGTTCTGCTCTTATGTGTTTAGTTCATTGAATTTTGACACGTGTATAACTATCAACAAAGCAAGGTGTAGAGTATCTTCATCAACTCAGAAGATTCCCTTGTGTTCCTTTCCAGGTAGGTTACATAAATAAGGTAAGCATCCTGTTCTTCCTAAATGTGAAAACAAACAACATGTGTATTTAATGACAATTTCCTTTCCTCGGGATAACATTTGTGAGGTTCAGCCAGGTTTTTGCATGTATCCATAGTGGTATGTTCTGTGCAGTTGGGACAGGACAGTCTCATTAGTAAATGGTGCTGAGGAAAACTGTATGTCCACACGCAGAAGAATGAAATTAGATTTTCAACTCACACCATAGAAAAAAGTCAGCTCAAAGTGGATTAAATACTTAAACATAATAACTGAAACTCAAAAGTACTGGAAGAAAACATGGGAGAAAAACCACATGACATTGGTCTGGGCAATGATTTTTTTGAATATGACTATGAGAGAATGGGCAACAAACACAAAAATAAACAAATGGGATTGCATCCAACTGAAAAACTTTTGCAGCACAAAGGGAAACGCTCAACTAAGTGATGAGACAACCTACAAAATGGGAGAATCTACTTTAAAACCATACACCTGGCAAGGGGTTAATATCCAAAATAAATAAAGTGCTCAAACAACTCAATAGTAAGAAAACAAATACCCAGGTGCACACGCAATGCCTCACACCTGTAATCCCAGCACTGTGGGAGGCTAAGGCGGGAGAATAGCTTGAGTTCAGGAGTTGGAGACTTGTGTGAGTGAGAGTGAGACCCCAACTCATTTAAAAAGTGAAAAACCCAGCCAGGTGCCTCGGCCAGCACCTGTAATCCCACCAGCTTCTGGAGGCTTGCAGTGAGCTATGATGCCATTGCACTCTGCTCAGGGGGTAGGATGGGACTCTGTCTCAACAACAACAACAAATAAATAACAAGAAAACCAATAACCCAATTAACAAAAGAGCAAAAAACCTGAATAGATATTTGTCAAAGAAGACATAAGAATAGCCAACAGGTATATAAAAAAATGTTCAACATCACTAATTATCAGGGAAATACAAATTAAAATCACAATAAGGTATCTCCTTACATAGCTATCATCCTCATAACAGCTATCATCAAAAAGAAAAAAGATAATCATTGGCAAAGATGTAGATAAAAGAGAACACTTGTACGCTGTTGGTAGGAATGTAAATTTTACTATAGCTATTATGGGAAAGAGCGTGAAGTTTCCTCAAAAATTAAAAAAATATATAGAACTGCCATATGATCCAGGAATCCTATTTGTCAGCATATACACATATCTATTATAGAAGATATAAAATCAGTTTGAAGATAACGTATCTGTCCTCCCATGCTTATTGCAGCATTATTCACAAAAGTAAACATGTGGAATAAACCAAAATGTCCATCCGCAGATAAATGAGTAAAGAAAATGTGCACAATGGAATACTATTCATCCTGAAAAGGAGAGAATCCTGTCATTTAAAACGATATGCCTAAATATGAAAGACATTATGTTAAGTGAAATAAGGCAGACACTAGAAAAAATATTTCATGATAATATATATATGTGGACTGTAAAAATATTGAACCTGTAGAAACAGTAAAATGATTAATAGAGGCTGGTGAGTGGGGTATGGGAGGATGTTGGTTGAAGGCCACTATATTTCAATTAGACAGAAGGAATAAATTCAACGGATCTATGTACATCATGATGACTACAGTTAATAACAATGTATTGTACATTTGAAAATTGCTAACAGTATATTTTAAGTGTTCTTACTATAGATAAATGATACGTTTCTGAGGTAATGCATTTTGAGTAGTTTTATTTAGCTATCCCACAATATGTGTGTGTGTGTGTGTGTGTGTGTGTGTGTGTGTGTCTTCTCAGAACATTATGTTGTACACCATAAGAATATGCAATTTTTACTTGTCAATTAAAAACAAATTTAGAAGTAAATAAATTTTAAAATAGTATCTAACTTTTAGTTAGTGAGTGGTATTCCACTATATTCATGAAATAAAGTGCATTTATTCTTCCATAGTTGATAAACACTTTGGTTACTTCCAGTTTGGGGCTATTCCTATAGATGTCTTTTTACGGACATACTTTTAATTTGTTTTGGGTAAATATTTAGGAATTGAATTACTAACAGAGGGCAGATCTATGTTTATCTTTGCATGAAGGTGCTAAGCAAAGTAATTGTACCAATTTATACTTCCTCCAGCATTGTATAAGGTAACGGTCTACATCCTGATCAGTGTTTGGTGTTACGGATATTTTCGATTATAAACATTCTAGTGAATGTAATATGATATTTCACTGTGATATTTTTATTTCTATGGTGACTAATGGTGCGATGTTTTATTCATTAGCTATTTACATAGTTTCTATTGTTAAATGTCTGCTTAAGTTTTTGATTTTCATTAAGTCATCTGTCTTTTGGGTATTGAATTGTTGGAGTCCTTTGTGTATTTTGGATGCAAATCATTTGTCAGTTACATGTATTGCAATAATTTTTTCAACCTGTGGCTTACCAATTTGTTTTATTAATAGCGCCTTTATAGAAATGCAAATGTTTAACTTTTGTGAAGTCCAATTTATCATTTTTTTCTATTCTTTATGTTTTTAGTATTATCTCTAAGAAATACTTTCACATTCCAAAATTGCAAAGATAATCTCTTACGTTTTCTTTGAGAAGCTTTCTGATTCAAGCTTTTATATTTATTTAAATAATTCCTCTAGAATTACTTTTGTGTACAAAATCCAAACATTAGGTTTTACTGTTATTCATGTAGATACCCAGTTGTTCCAGCATTACTTGTTAAAATGACTTTCTTTTCCTCACTGAAATGACTTGATTACCTTTTCCAAAAATAAATGACCTTAAAACAAATGACCCCATACGTGTGAGTCTATTTTTGGACTCTCTTTTGCTCTTTTGACCTGTTTTCTTTCATTACATCAATAGCACACTCTCTTTTCATCTAGCATTATAGTAAGTCTTGAAATTAATGTAAATATTCAAACTTTACGCCCTTTATGCAGCTGAATCATTTTGGTTATTCCAGGCCCCTTGAGATTGGATTTAAATATATGTGTGTGCATAAATTGTAAAAATACACAATTTTTAGTTTTATAAGATATATATGTGTGTGTGTGTGTGTGTATATAATATTCCAATTATTTCTTTCAAAGGCCTTCTTGAAATAATATTGAAATTGCACTGTATTTGTAGATGAATTTCAAGTGAACATCCATCTTATATCATTGATTCTTGTACCTCGAACACTGATACCCCTCCACTTATTTAGGTTTTCCCAGATTCTGTTTCAAACAAGGTCAGTTCTCTGAGGCAGAGCTGTGGAGTTATTTCTCCTCACATCCTCTCCCACCGGCTGTATCCCTGAGCTACCACACAGGATCTGTCTAAGGGCAGGTGCTGGGATGTGTGGCAGCTCCAGGTTTTCTCTGTTCATCCCATTCATGAACTTCTGCACTTTGAGCAGTTTGGGTGGAGGTAATTAAGGGGGCAGGATTTGGGGCTTGCTGCATCTAAGATAGAGCAGGGGCCAGGTGAGGGAAAGGAGACCCAGTCCCATTGGCCATGCTTGTCCGCAGCACAGGGAAATTGGGGATGAAAAACTCTGGTGGTTCCAGAGGGTAACTATAGCCCTAGGCTGAGCTGGGCATGCAGGGAAACCCCACCTTTCTGGCTTCTTCCCTGCTGGAGTACATGGAGCACCCACAGAGAAATTCTGGAACACCTGGAAACGGTTATGTCTTAAATGTCACCGACTCCACTATTCCTCACTGATACTTACAGATTTTTTAAAAAATAAATTTTTCTCTATGTGTTGTACATCTTTAGAAAAATTTCCAGAAACTTTAAATTACTGATTTTCATAGGTTTTACCAGTCAAATCGTTGTTTTTGCTAGGAGAGGGTCTGATGGTCTCCTCACTCCCCCTCTCCAGAAACCCCACCACCAAGCTCATTAGTTTTTTGATATTGAAATAAATAAAAATATTTTATCCCCTAATTTTATTTTCTTTTTACATATTCTGAGCTGCCACAGGGCCAGCAGGCAAAATAACCCTATACAGCTGTTTTTTGCTGGGGAAAATTTGCCTTTGTAGAAAATACGTGTTAATGTAGCCCGGCCTTTCCTTATAGGAATATCAGAGAAATTAGCTGAGTGCCTGGTGCCTTTAAAGGTCTAAAAAAATACATTTATCATTTATTTTTCCTAAGGGCTGCTACTTGTGAGGTTTCATCGATGTATATAGAAAGAAAGCAGGCTCAGGACCTGCTCAAAAACAGGTTTTTAATAGCAAGACAGGTTATGGGAAAGAGGTGTGGCTAGAAAAGATGGTCTTGTTACACAACATTGTATCCTGAAAACAAAACAGCCATGAGAAGAGATGGATCTTCCTGAAGCCAATGTTATTGGGAAGAAGCCGAGGCTGTGGATGGACAGCAGACGCACATGCTCCATGGCCACCTTCACCCCAAGGTCAGCCTCCCAGAGCTCTCCAGGAGTAACCTTAGCTGCTCATGACCTTGGGCTCCTCGCAGCCTGTCGTCTTTCACGGCTAGCATACTGAAATATGTCACCAACATTTGCCAGTTATATCTTTTTCAATGGTGGGCATTTCAGATCCAGTTAAGAGACAAACAAACCCAGGCCTGTGATACTCACTGAAGAAGGCCTTCTGGGCCCTGCTGAGCTCATCTGCACTCCTACCTACGCAGCAGATCTAGGATTTTATAGTGGTTTCCTACTAGAGATAGATAAGACAAACAGTATAATCCATTTTACATTTTATCTTTTGCTAATAAATATGTCCTGTCTGAAACCAAATTCTTGCTAAGTCACTAAGTCAGAATAATAATATCTGTCGCTTACACCAGATTTCCCAGGTATATGGTTTTGATGTAGAAGGAAATTTGATTAATCTAACAGCTTACTCTCCATATAAAAGAGATTACTTATTTTTTGCAACCCTGGTAATTTTTCCAGGAGGCTATAATGAGATTTCTATTATTAAGAAATAATTATACAATTTATTTAATAAAGCATAAAAAGCATATAAAATAGAATACTTGCCCAAAATAGAGCTTCACATTGGTTTAACTCCCCAGATTTTATTGCTTTTATTACATAAGAAAGTTGTGTCTTCTTATGACAAATCTGTCAATGAAATCAACCTAATTATTCTATATTAGTTGACTGGGAAATTTTTCATCAAATCAGATGTTTTGCGCTGTGTAGAAAGTGTATGTATGTCTGTGTATCTGTATGAAAATCATTTTCCGTAACTGTAACATATAATAATCCTTGAATGTACCTTACTCAATTTCCTGAGGCAAATTAATGTTTTTTATTAATCATTTTATTTTATTTGAATCCCATTTATAAAATCTGGCTATTTGCTCATTCTATGTGGTTACAGGTTACTATCTGACCGAAATGAGAAATTAAAGTGCCACTAAGGAGTGGGCTTTAATTATTTCCTTTCTCCCTTATCTGTATATTTCCGAGTTCCACATGGTTTTGTTTTGTGTTGACAAAAGATGCTGCAATCAGGAAATTCCATGGGCCACATTTGACTATCTTACCATTGAATAATTCGAGTCTAATTGTCTTAGAATTCACTTTCACTATGATGATGGTGATGATAATGAGGATGGTGGTAGTGATAACTGGCATCCTTCGTGGAGCACATAGCAGGTTCCAGGCACTGTTGTGAGCACTTTCAATATACTGACTCATTCAGGCCTTATGAAAACCCTATAGAGTTTTAAGAACAGAAGAATTTATTTTTTCAGATAACAATTGACACGGTAACTAGGAAAATGCCAGGAAGGCTATGTTGACTGGTGGGATGAAAATGTGTCAAATGGTCTATGAAGCTAGTGTATGATGCCCCATGATCATATCAATGTACGCAGCTATGATTTAATAAAAAAAAATTAATAAATAAATAAAAAGAGAATGTATTTCATCCTGTCAGGGAAAATTAGAATAAAAACCATTTATTAAGCACACTCGCATCTAGATTATTCTTGTGTACCTGGCTCAGCTAATTAAATAGTTTGGCTTGGAATTTAACTCATGCTTGTTGCATCCAGGCAGCTGGTGAACTTTGTACTACAGCAGATGACTGCTTATTTGCTTGGCAAAGAAAATAAACAGATGCAAGACAAATGTATTTTCTCTGGCTTGTTCATTGGGAAGTTCTGTAACAATGTTGACTACATCTTCTAACATGATATACAAGGGAAGCTTAATGTCAGGGTGCAGCTATTCACTGTCAAGAATTCACACAATGAAGATTATATTACAAAGCCTATAGTATCAAAGCTTTTAGAATTAGGACTTGAATAGTAAAAATCAGTATTTAGTTTTCACATAAGGAAAATTGCATAATTATGTGAAGGGTTGTCTTGGTGTATTTTTTTCTGAAAAGTGGGCCTGGATTTCTTCTCATTCATCTTTGATTGTGACAGAGTAGTGCAGACCAGTGATTCGTTCCAGAAGTCTCAGCTTTCTCATTTATAGATCTCATTAACATTAGGTTATTTCCTCACTGCAATAATGGGAATAATGGAATATTTTCTCCTAAGATAGTTTTCAGGTTAAATGGAATCAAGCATAGAAACAGTTTAGCAAAGAGCACAATCAAAAGCATTCAAGAAACATTCATTGTTGTTGTTATTGTTATTATCTAACAATCCTCATGGAGTTGCTGAGTTCTTTGGGATTTGAGAATAGGGGTATAGAATATCAGATAAACTTCTTGCCCCATGCATCTATGATGCTATTTTTCAATTTCTTGAAGGTTGGGGATGAACTTTTTATTCCATCTCTACCATTGGGAAGGAAAAGAGGAATACCATGGAGTATCTACTTTAAGACAGGAAATTTATGTGTTTAACTGTCACTGTGTTCCTACAAAGTACGTCCTTTTGTCATACACATGTGGAAGGCAAAGCTCAAGGAGGATGTATAATTTGCACAATGTACACAGCTAGAAAGTGGAAAATTCAAGATTTGAACCCAAGTCCTGACTCTGCTACCTAGGCCACCCCAATTCCTAGAGATTGGGCCCCTCTCGAGTTTCCCAGGCAGTTGGAAATGTCTAGCCATGGAGAGAATTGTTCTAATCTATTTTTCTCTTTATCCTGTAGGCCCCAAGTAGCTTTAGCCTACATTTCACATGTGCTGGCACTGACAATTTGTCCTACTCTTATCCACGCCATCATTACACTGGAGATCAGTCCTATATCATCACCCAGGATCTTGGGCTTGGCACCTTTCTGAAGCCTCTTATTCACCATGAAGTAAAACATGAAATATGTCACACACTGCATCTGCAAGCACCTTGAGTACCTTTTTGAAGGACTATGAAGTGACATCCAGCTCACTAGTGGAATAAAATCTAGGTCCTGATTATGACATAGCGTTTCTGAAAGGTCTTTTGGTTGGCTTGTTCAGCGCCTCAGTGAAATAAATTGATATGTAACGTTGCTGGAAGGTGGATTTGGTTTTTTGTGCTTGCTTTTGTTGTTTTTTTCTTTGCAAGTCACAATTGCTTTATGGATTTTTGGCCAAGATTTTTCAAGGTGAATGTGCTTGACATTCACCAGGGACATGCGAAAGTCACGTATCATACTTGTATATAAGTCCTATTCCTTTCCCTTCTTCTCAGGGGCGACAACTATGTAGTTTTGTATGTAAATATCCACTTGTAGCCTGTTTTTCTGAGGAATTTTCTATCCTAAATTATCTAGGAAACTGCTTCAACCTCTGGTTAATCAGGTCAATCTATCGATTCCCTTATAGAGAATATATTGACAGTGAAAGAAAATGCACTATAGGACTCTCCAGGTTTTATCCTTTCTTGGTCTCATAATTCTTTTTTTTTAATGTACTTAGGGAGTCTCATAATTCCTTAAGGTATTACGTGACCTAGTGTTTCTGGATCTCTGTTAACCCAGAGAGAACTATGCTGGAGTAGCCCAGAATTTGTATTGGTTGACTCAAAGTAGGGAGTTGTTTTTCAGAACTCCTTCTTCATATCCCTCCACCCCCCCCCCAGGAACCTCTATTTTCTGTGTATTCTGCTGGAGTACAAGCAACTAACTATTCATTGAAGAAAAGAAACCCACATAACTCTTAAGATTTATGAATACAAACCTCTGAAGGGACTCAATGCTCCCTGCCAGTCTATTGAGCTTTGTTGTGGGATCACATTCCCATCCTTTCCCCGACAGTTGTGTCCTATCTCCTTTCTCTTCAAACCCACAAACTTTTCCTCTACTACCTCAGTTATCCTGGCCATCTTTGGACACATTGATTATTTTTTCTCCTTGGTCTCTTTTGCTTATTCCTCTATCAATATTTATTCTGCTTAATAAATTCATTAAAAACTTAATGGCTTAAAACAATAATAATCTTTACTTGTCTTTTTCAAATTCTATGGGTCATAAATCTGGGAGTAGCTTGCTTGGGGTCTTATTTGGTTACAGTCAGATGTCACTGGGTCTGCAGTCCCACGAAGGCTGAACTTGGACTGGGCAAGTTCAACATAGCACCCGCCTTTCCCTCAAGAAAGCAGACAAACAGAGCTGGGGGGATGCTGCAGTTCTTCTGGTGACCAAATCTTGAAAGTCACCCACCATCACTTCTGTAGTGTTCTGTTGGTCACATATGCTAGCTGGCAGTCATTGTGAGAGGGAACTTTGCAAGAGGCAAGGCCCAGGAAAGGACATATTAGAGGGTGGTCACCACCATACATCAGCCTGCCTGCTAACTGTTGGCATTCCGCAGGTCTTGGAAAGGAGATATCTTTTCTTCTCTTTCCCTACTCTCTCCCTTAGTGCTCTCACCCAATCTGTGGCTTTGCATATCATATAAAATTTATCATCAACCCTTAATACTGGATCCAGATAATCAAATGGCCACTTGACAACCACAGTTAGATGTCTAATAGATGTTTCACATTTTTTTTCCTCTAACACCTCCTAGGCTTCCCCATTGCAGCTAATGACACTACCATCTGTCCAATCATTCATGTCAGAAATCTGAATGTAATCTTAAATTTCCCCTTATCTTGATCAAACTCTCTCTCTTTTTTTTTAATATAGAGTCTTACTATGTCACCCTGGGTAGAGTGCCGTGGTGTCACAGCTCACAGCAACCTCAAACTCTTGGGCTTAAGTGATTCTCTTGCCTGAGCCTCCCAAGTAGCTGGGACTACAGGCACCCACCACAATGCCTGCTATTTTCTTGTTGCAGTTGTCATTGTTGTTTAGCTGGCCTGGGCTGGGTTCAAACCCACCAGCCTCCATGTATGTGGCTGGTGCTATAACCAATGTTCTATGAGCGCTAGGCCTCTTGATCAAATTCTTAATGGTAAGTCAAATCATCCCAGATGTGTCCACTTTGTTCCACCTCTGTTGCCACTATCCTAATCTGAGCTACCATCGTCTCTTCTTTAGTTGAAATCAAAAGTTGCTAATTGGCCTTTCCATTCCTGCAACTTATTATTCATCCTTCAATCATAATAATTGTTAAGAAAGGTCAACATTATGTTTCAACCATGTTTAAATACTCTTATTGGCTCCCCTTCCACTTGGAATGAAACCTCTCTTCCTCACCCTACCCAGACACTTTGATAGTGTCTGCACAACTCTCTGGCCCCAGTTTCCACCATTCCTTCCCTTGCTCACAACATTCCACCCATTCCTGCCTTCCTTCTGATCTCAGAAGACGCCGAGCTCATCCCAGTGCAGGGCCCTTTGTACTGACAAACACTCTGCCTGAAACGGTCTCCCCTGGATCTTTGTGTGGTCACATCCTTCTTCCCTTCCTGACCTCAGCTTAAATGTTCACCCTCGTCAGAGAGGCCATCCCTGGCCACCCAATCTAAAGGTCATTCTTTATCACATCCCCCTCTTTTATTTTCCTCCTAATACCTGACCCCACCTGCTATTTCATATTTATTTGTCTGTTGTTTATAACACCCAGTCAAGTATAAGCTCTATAAATACAGGGGCTCCACGTCTCTTAGTCAGTACTATATTCCCAACTCTTGGAATAGTGCCTGGCTCATATTAAATGCTCAGTGAATGTTTGCTGAATGAAAAAAATTAAATAAGAATAGTTGTTAACTGGTTATTCACTAATACATTCTTCTTGGTATCACATTTACATTGAATGGACCCTGGACTCATTAGATTATCAGAAATGGAAAAAAATTATGTAGGAACTACTCAGTATGAGGATAATTCTCTGGTGTGTTCTAGTCCAAGGGAAATAAACCAGAAAGACATCTTCTTTGAATCTGCAAGACAAATATACCCAACATCTGTCCTTCATTTTTTATGTTCTCTTGTGGGAATTCTCCTTGCTGGCATTTGTAGGAAAATGTGCCTGCATTTTAAGAGTATTGCAATTTCAGTTACAGATAATTATACCTTTGGGGTGTATCTAGAGCAGTGGTTCTCAACCTTCCTAATGCCACAACCCTTTAATACAGTTCCTGTGGGTCGTGACCCCCAGGTTGAGAACCGCTGATCTAGCGTTAACAAAAATTCCCATACCTTTATGCCATTTGCTATAGCTCTTTTTTTTTGCAAAGTTATTCTCAATAACTTTGAGATTCTCAATATCTCTAGTTCTCAATTTTTTATTGTCCAATTTATTGTTAAACCTGGATCCATATTGTGGAAAATCTATTTGAATGTTTATTTTCTTAGCAAACCACCAGTTTTTTAAAAAATATCTTCAGAATGACCCTTCCTGTTTGTTGGAAGCCACAGTGCTTTGCCTTTTGAATGACCCTGAGATTCGGACCGTTATGAAGCCCCTTTGTAATCCCCCTTTAGCTCATACTTTCCTTCTCTTCAAAGGTGCGGTACATTTTCTTTTACTTTATTGTTTCACCCATGTGCATTGTGTTATTTTCAGCTACATTGATTAGTGGTTGTTTTATGATATTCTTTTCCTTTAAGATGGTTTGCTCTTCTTTTCCCCTCCTATCTTATTTGGGGAAACTGTGGGCCAGTACATGTGGCATGGCTGCCTTTCAGCCAGTGCAGGTAGATACTGCTCTCCTATCATGCTGCCTTGGAGAACCCACCAGAGGCAGCAGTTGACCCAGGAATAAACCTCGCCTGCTGAGATACACACCTAGGTTACTCATGAATTAACTTCCTTTTGTTCTCATCACATCTTATGCCAGAACATTTTATTAAATTGAGACATTTCTGTCCGTTTAATTATACAAATATTTATTCATAAGTATTCAACACCTACTAATCAGATACAATACTGAATTCTAATACAAATTTCCCCAGGGTATTTCAGTCATACTGAGAATAATTAATAATGCTCACTGTGTCAGGGTCCGACCAGGGAAACAGAACCAGAAGGAGATATGTCTCTAAATAGGTAGATAGGTATAGACAAATAGAGAGAGAGCTTTATCCTCATTATTCACATTTCTGAATATGCCTACCAATAAGAGATGATTTTTGTAATAAATATCAGGATGATTTTATGGTCTTTCACAAATATGCACAAGGGTAGAAAAAAAATTTGAATTACCTGAAGCACAGCTGTGGTTGAACATGGCGATGCTCTGCCTTCTTGTTTTGGCTTTCATGCCATGAACAAGCGTCCTTTCTGTAGCCTATTTAATGCCATGTTTTCTGCATTTCTGTGTTTTATTTATTTATTTATTTATTTATTTATTTATTTATTTATTTATTTATGATTTCACTGTTTAAACTAAGCCTTGTGCCAAAGTGTTGCTTCCCTAAACACTGTGTTCCTAGATGCAAGAAGACAGTGATTTGCCTTTTGGAGAAAATACATGTGTTATATAAGCTTCATTTAGGCATGAGTTACCTTGCTATTGGCTACAAGTTCAATGTTAATGAATCACAATGCAGTACATCCAGGAAAAGGAAGAAGAAATTCCCTGCTGTATATAAGAGGCCATTCTGAAAATACCAAAATAACATCCATAGTTTTTGATGAAAGCTATGGAAAGGAGGGAAAAGTGGATAACTTTGTGGATTCACAAGATAAATGACTAATTTTTAAAAACACACATACACAGGGGACATACTATTCTGAGACTGAAAAAAAAAAAAAAAAGATTTAAGGTAAAGTCATGCTACCCAGAACTAGAAAAATGTTACGCTCTTCTTGGCTAATGGTGATTGTCTCACACATTTTGGAAGGCAAAAGAGTGTGAGAAATATTTAATTTGCAGGTAAGGCAGGTCTGTAGTCAGGAGACTATAGGATGATGAAAACAATGCCAGCTAAGTACAATACTTCTGTGGAAGAAGAGGTTTTCATTGCTGATGAGACTGCTTTGTTTTAAAAAATATATTGATAAATGATCCTATATAATGTAAATGGCTCCAAAGTTCCCACTTTAAATCATTCGAAGACTTTGCAGTTAATTATTTATAATAAATATATGTTAAATAAGATGTCAGACACATATGTAAGACAAGTTATATACTATATTGATCAGTCGATGAAAATGTTGTGACCAGAGGCTCACAGGAATCCAACTTGGTATTTCCTATCGGAAAAATGGTCCTGTGTTTACCAGTTCAGAATTCCTGGCAACCTTGTGAAACATAATCATAACGACATTCTACTTCTTGTCAAAAAATTGGGTAGGTTACGACTGGAGGGTCTGGCCAGGCAAGTCCAAAATCTGTAGGACAGGGAAGCCAGATGCAAAGTCATGGACATGGACTTAGTCGCAGACTGGCAGTGGAGTCAGGAGGCGTCATTCCTTCTTCCCGAGAAACCTCAGTTTTGCGCTTAAGGTCTTTCAACTGGTCACCAAAAATAATTTCCTTTACTTAAAGACTAGATATAGATATTAACCATATCTATGAAAGAGTCTTCACAGCAACACTAGACTGACATTTGGTGGAATCAGTGGCTCTGGTAGATTAGCCAAATTGACATGAAAAACCACTGCTGCACTAACATTTACTGAGTCTTCACTGTGTTTGGGCATTGGTCTCAGCACCTTCCTGCTGATGTAATCCTCACAACAATCTTACGTGCTTAGCAGTATTATTTTTATTTATTTATTTTTTGAGACAGAGTCTCACTCTGTCACCCTGAATAGAGTGCTGTGGTGTCACAGCTCATAGCAACCTCCAATTCTTGGGCTTAAGCGATTCTCTTGCCTCAGCCTCCCAAGTAACTGGGACTACAGGCACCTGCCACATTGCCCAGCTAACTTAGCACTATTATTATCTGTATTTTACAGGAAAGAAAACTGGGGTATAGGAAGCAGAAGTACTGTGCTGAGGATCAAGCAGCTGGCATGTGGTTGAGCTGGCCACAGCCTGATTCCTGAGTCTTTCCTTGTGACCAGTTCACTCATTCACCTTACAAAAAGAGAAAGTGACTGTGGAAAGAAATCTGGCAATTCCGAAGGGAGACAGAATTTTTACCTTAAAGGTGGAACTGCCTTGGCTGATGCTGAGTGTCACATTTGGGAGGGTCCAGGCTTCTGAGCGGATCTTACTATCTTCTTCTGCCATGGGCTTTCCCTCTCTCCGCTTGGTGCTGGGTTTCCAGTTGTGACCTGATGGGTTATCTAACAATTACACTTTTTTTTTCATTTTTTTACCAGCTGGTAACAGAAGCCAAATACTGTCAGGAAACAAAGTTCAAACAAATGGATCCACCAAATTATGTTCTGACAATGTTTACACAGAATTAAATTAACCCTGGAGGTCTCAGGTAATCCCCATAATCACAGCGTGGCTTAAAGTGGTTGTAACAAAAACCACTAAATGCCCCTGGAGATATCTGTTATAACTATTTCAGTTGTAAAATGCAAAACAAGTCAAAATAGAAATGCAAATTACCAGCTACTGAAATCAAAGTAAAATAAACCTAAATAAAATTGAGCTTTATAAAGAATTGATAACAGCTGTCCATCATGAGTATCATGGGGAATGGAACACATTCCAAAAGATGAATTCTTCAGCTATTTCCATAATAAGATTCAAAGTACTTTTATTTTTTTGTTTTGTTTTGTTTGGTTTGGTTTAGTTGGTTTGTAGCCCTGTTGACATAACTTGTGATCTTCCAGTTGGTGGGTGAAGGTCACCCATCTCCTTATTTAAAAAGCCTGAAGGCAGGATTTGGCAACTGTGAAAAACATCTGGAAAGTTCTGATGTCCTGAGAAGAGGTGAGGCATTTATTCATATGAAAATATGCTGTGTCTAGAACCACCCGTGCAAAATCCATTCAGGCCACCAGTCTTCCAGTCAGCAAAAGCGTGTGGCCTTATAAGAGAGAGGCCAGCTTAATTGGGTGTTTGAGAAAGTGTACATCATCCCCATAGGAATTGCACTTCCTCTCTCCCGAGGTACAGGAGGCACGTGAAAGAGTAAAAAGAATGTCATCTCGCATCAGCAGAGAATGAATCCTAGTTTAAATAAGTAGCTTTTCTTTTGGCTGCTTGCTCAGTGAGGCAACAGATGTTTCTCCATCTATTTTAAGACATGTATATATTGAGACTGAAAGACAGTAGTTGATCATCAGACTGTAAAAAACAGTACAAATGTTTGAGCCCTCTCCTCAGAAGAAAGTTATATTTATTTTCCCTAGGATTGAGCTGGATATAGATCTTCAAAGAAATGGAAGTGAACAGTTTCAAGAACAATAATGTTGTATTGAAATTGCCATTTAGAAAAAGCTAGGCTTTGTGTTGTTAAAGCAAAGAAATAGAAGCTTCGCTAGACAGAAGTGAGCAGAGAGCAACGTTGACATGGGGAAGGTAAGTGGGACGGGAACATTCCTGTTGGCACAGAGATGGAGGGGGTGACTGACAGGAAGTGAGGGTGTGACTAGAAAAATAGCTCTTAGTTCAGCCCCTGGCTGAGGCAGAAACCAGCCTAACTGCAAATGTTGTCAAGTCGCAGGCAGGAAACAGGAGGCAGATGTGCAGAGATGGTAATTTTGACCAAAACGTCTTCCCCTGGGAGAAAAAGAGGTATGAGTGGGGTGAAGAGCCCGGACCTCAGTCTGACTCCTGCAGCCTCTCTATAGCACTAGCAATGGCTGGCAACTTCTGACCCCAAGGATAAAACACAAGAGAATAAACGTATGACTTCCTCACAAACACGGAGGATTTCCCTGATGATGGCTTTTATGTCAACCAAAGGTTTCTCAGGGGTGAGTCAATGAGGTCAGGGAGAACCTGGGCCTGGGAGAGCTGACACTGACCATGCACTTACCCTTGGGGTTCTGAGCAGGTGGGGAAGGGGAGGATGGACCAGAGTCTGTGGAGCCAGACAGCCAAGCTCAGATGCAGCTCCACCACCCGTGCCACCTGTCACTCAGCAAGTCACTTAACCTTCTAAACCTCAGTTTCCTTACGTGTAAAATGGGCCTAATACCACATCTCTCTCATAGGACCATTATGAAGATTATATATGTTGTTATATTATGATTAAACTAGATCACACTGCCTGGCATGAGGCAGGCCTCTGAAAGTGTTTGCACTGGGGCCACTGTGTTCCTGGCTTTCTTGTGGTGAGATAGTTTTGCTTTAATTATCTCATTTAAGACTCACGACAACATATACAAAGTGCTTTTATTGTTTTTTTTTTAAAACATGTAAAAACATTGATCTATGAGATATTAGGTCATTTCAAAAGTTTTGTCCGTTTTTATGAGTCTACTTTAAACTGTAATATCTCAGTGAATATTTATTCAATTTAATCGAAATAAGCACCATTTGAATCAGTGCACTTTTGCCAACGTAACACAAGTTGATTA
>CAUYPK010131638.1:0-21119 GCA_963574355.1 Loris lydekkerianus
GCAACCGCTCAGCCCCCTACCGGCCCGAGCGATCCACACAGACCCCGCACCCACCGCCCGCGCCACCCCCCCCCTCCTCGCTCCTACCCCCCCCCCCCCCCCCCCCCCCCCCCCCACCCCCCCCCACCCACCCCCCCCCCCCCCCCCCCCCACACGATACCTGCAACCTCGCACACCACCAAGACCGCAGAGTAGCAACTTCGAGCTCACATAGTCACGAGAGTAGCCACCTCCCAGCTCACATAGTCAGGAGAGTAGCCACCTCCCTGGTCACATAGTCAGGAGAGTAGCCACTTCTCAGTCATATAGTCAGGAGAGTAGCCACTTCCCAGGTCACATAGTCACGAGAGTAGCCACTTCTCAGTGACATAGTCAGGAGAGTAGCCACCTCCCAGGTCACATAGTCAGGAGAGTAACCACTTCCCAGGTCACATAGTCAGGAGAGTAGCCACTTCCCAGGTCACATAGTCAGGAGAGTAGCCACTTCTCAGTCACATAGTCAGGAGAGTAGCCACCTCCCAGCTCACATAGTCAGGAGAGTAGCCACCTCCCTGCTCACGTAGTCAGGAGAGTAGCCGCTGCGCTCAGGCCACCTTTGCTCAAAAAATGCTTTCATCGATTTGCAACATTTAGGCAAATTTATCTTTTGTTTGCCTAGATTTTCACCGTCATAAAATTAGACAATCATAGTGCAACCTCAACCTACAAGCAAGATTCTCGTGAGAATTACGTGGGTTGTTGATGCCCGCCACAGTGCCTGGCACACTCAGCAGAGTCTCGTTCCTACTAGCTGTGATTGAGCAATAGATTTTCCCCAGGTAATTCAGCAAACAATTTTTCAGTGCCCTTCCTGATGTGGTGCTAAAGACACAAGAAATCCTTGATATACAGCTATTTAAATTTTGTTATTCTGTGGCTCAGTGGGTAGGGCGCCAGCCCCGTATACCGAGGGTGGTGGGTTCAAACCCAGCCCCAGCCAAACTGCAACAACAACAAAAATAGCCGGATGTTATGGCAGGTACCTGTAGTCCCAGCTACTCAGAAGGCTGAGGCAAGAGAATCACCTAAGCCCAAGAGCTGGAGGTTGCTGTGAGCTGTGACGCCACAGCACTCTACCAAGAGCAACAAAGTGAGACTCTGTCTCTAAAAAATAAATAAATAAATTTTGTTATTCCAACCAGTTTTGGTAGATTTGTCCAGGCTATTACTTGCAGCAATTTGAGCCAACAGGTCACAGACCATCCTGGAGAGCTGTTCACATGTGCACACGAGGCCTTGGGGATCCGAGGCCCACACCCTCTGGACCCAGCTTCAGTGCCCATCCCCTCTCCTCCCCTCCCTAAAGTACAGCCCATCAGTTACTAGATAGGTGGTAAAATCGCCCATGATGACTGTAGATTTGTCTATGTCACCTGCACATTTTACCATTTTTTCCTCCATCTGTTTTGATGGTATGATATGAAGAGGGTAGACATTTAGAATTTTTTAATCTTTCTGATGAATTAGCCCATCTTTAAGTTATGTAGGAATATCTTCCGAGCTGTTTTCTTTTGGTCTTTTATATATCTCTGTCTCACGCTCAGCCTGTTAACTGGTAAACTAACCATACGAGATTGGTTACTATTTTGTGGCCTCTGTATGAATTCTACGCACTGAAGAGAGCTCTCTGCCGCGCATGTTTAGATATGCCACTTTCTCCTGCATGGTGACACTGTCCAAGTGCTGTGTCTTTATAATAATGTCAGAACTGGCTTATACTATTTCCACTAGTAGTGCCTTTCATTCATGAGTGCCGCATTTATCAAGCATGTTGTATGTGCTAAGCCCCGGCCCGCAGTTTGGTCACAACCCAGCAACATAGAAGAATTCAAGTGGGTTTTCCAAGGACAGTAATAACGATTCACTCTATTGTGGTTGGTATTTTTAGTATGTGTGTATAGTTTTTCTGTAACTTCAGAATTTTACAACCATAATCCAGTTTTACAAAACTGGCCAATCTTAAGGCTAAGTGTTTTAAGCATGTCTCTAGAAAAGTCATTCTGTAAAGTAAGCAAGTATAGCAGTTACTGACAAGTCATACAGCTCCACCAAAATGTGGGAGTATCTGACAATTTTCAAGATCCCCACAGCTTGAGCGGATGCTGGCATCAATGATATTATCCATGTTCGTGGGGCACTTTGTGGACATGATGGATTATTTGACCAAATGAAACAGTCTTTAAACTGTTGCTTCAGACAATTCACACGCTTTCACCAGTTTGTAAAGAAAAGGCTGAAGCCCAGTTTGACTGATAATTAGATAATGACTCAGCATTACATAGGCTGCTTCCTCTGTGCATTTCTTATGTCTTTGCTGACCTCTGCTTTTTTTTTTCTTTTCCTCCTCTAGGAGATGAGCCTATATTCAAAAAGACCTTAAAATATGAAAACCTAAGAAGATTTCACAAGACTGGCTCTTCAAAGGAAAGGACTCTGGTTCCTGGGTGAGTGGGAGTCAGGCCTGAGGACTGGCAGCATTTCCTTCCCACCAGATTCATGGCCTCTGCAATCGCTCCTGCCCCTGACCCCTTCATAACGGTAGCCTCAGCCCATACACACTTGTAGGATGAAGTGTAGAAATTTTCTGCAAAATACTATTTGAAAGAAATAACAGATTGATTTATGTGGAGTAAATTTAAAACTTTCAAATGTCCTGTTGTCTTTAGGACCAAATCTACTAACATCAACATGTATTTTCACTAAATTAAGAGGTATCACCAGACACATGATGGCTGTAAAATGAGCTCAACCATCTTTAATTGCTCAAAATTGTGTCAGCTGTCACAGCAGTGAGAGTGCCGGTCAGGAGAGGTGTGAAGAATTGGTGTCACCCCCACCCCTGGGAACTGTAGCATTAGGTGTCTTTTGGTGTAATTTACTGCCACAGAAAGTTTCTTCAGAACATATATTTCACGTATATGCGCAAAAACATGATAATAGAAAAATAAACACCAATTAATAAATCCCAGTATTTACAAAAATCTTCATATAGGTGCGTGGTTGGCAAACGTTTTCTAAGTAAGCATTGCCGTGTAACTTTGCAGATGAAGAATCAGTTTCAACGAAGCTGAGTGACTTACTCAGACTATGGTAAGAATCAGGATTCTGTGACTGTTCTTCCCGTTGGGTCTCTGAAAACCAGTCCACACCTGGAGGATATGTTTTATAATTTCTTAGAAGAAAAACTGTGGATTAGGAGTTAGGAATTTATTCTAAACAAAATGAAAGGAAATGGAGGTATTCCTGGCAAATACACTTCCTTAAACAGAATATATACTAACTCACCCCATAGCAAGTGATTCTTTTCCAGGCAGAAAGTAGTTAAAAAACAAACAAACCTTTATTTTCATGACTATTCTATAACATGAAGATAATAGTTTGCAAATACTTAATACTTACCAAGCACCAAGCAAATTTTAAATGTGTTTCATAGATTATTTCACGGGACATCACAGTAGCCTTGGAAAGAATTAACATAATTGTTCCCATTCTACAGGTAAAGTAAATGAGACTCGGGGAGGGCACATAACTCACCCAGAATCATTCTGCTACTAGGAGGATAAGGCAGGACTTAAACCCACAGACGCAACTGTCTCCAGACTTCAAGCACCATCAGCTCTGCACTCTCAACTCTAGCCCAGAATTCACCATTCTGCAGCCTCCTCAGGCTCCTCGCCACCTCTGCTCCCCCTACCAGTGTGAGCCTCCCCTTCTCTGGCCTCTTTCTGTTTCAGGGTTGTCCCCCTGCATGACACTACTCCCTACAGCAAGCAGAGTCATCTTTTAAAAACATAAATCCTATCATGTTTTCCCCTTCCCTTGGCCCAGAAGGCCCTACGAGACGGGCCCTTCTTTCTCTTTGCAACCTCATTCCAGCTCCAACCCCACTGGGCCTCCTCTTGTCCCATAATTAAGTCATGCCCATTTTCCCTTAAGGCCCTGCACTCGTTAGTTCCCTTACCTAGACTATCTGTCCAGGGCAATTCACAGGACGTGCCCCCTGGCTTCCCTGGGGTAACTCCTCACATGACCTTCTCAAAGAGGTCCAGGCCATCCCTTCACTGTGCAAAGGGACCCCTCAGCTTCCTTGCTGGTTATTTCCTGCTCTTGTTGTCATTATTAAATTTAAAATTGTCTGATATTATCTTATTGTTGTATTTATTTGTTAATGTGCTTAGCATTTTACCATTAAAAAGTAAACCGCAGGAGTTCGGGGACTTTATGTCATTCATCACCCTATGTACCCAAGATCTAGAAAAGAACAGATAAGACAGAGAACCAAGATAATTACAGTTTGAATAAACTGATTAATGAAAGAGTTAAAATAATCCTTAGGATAAATATTAAGAAACTGTAATCACTATCAGATCAAAAGGCATAAATATATAAAGGTCACTGATATATTGTATGCTGCAATTTTCTTTCCAGGTAATTTGTGTGATGAATATTGCTTTAAATTTTAATCAACAAACACATTGAAGAAACCAATCAAAGAAAATACCTGAAGGGCCGGCGGGGAGGCAATTCAGGCTGCACAACCCATATGCCAATTAGAGTTTGGGCCAATTTCCTAGATCTTATTTTTTTTAACATGACTTATGATTGAAGTTAAACAAGCTTTACTGAACTGTAGCCTTCAGAGGTAGGGAGAAGGACGATTAAAGTGGTGCTTGAACCTTTAGCCACTGGTCACCGTCCATTCCCCTGTCCATGACCCTAACCTCACCTAAGAACTCAGATCTGGAGAAGGGAAGAAAGTGACAGCAATATTCTCATGACCTTGGAAATATTCTGATTACTTTGTAAAACACAGTAGTCTAGAAAGCTTATTGACAAGATATCTGAGCTAGTCCTCCTGTAGAATCATAACATCATTTTCACTTGGGAGTTTAATGTTCAGATAGGGTCTTGTCTATTTCTTTAGCTTATGAGGCCTCAGATTTCCTAGATACATGATATTTGTTTTCTAAAAATAAATTGCAAAGCTCGTCACTTGTAAGAAATACTCTAGCAAGTAGTATATGGAATTCATGCCTCTCAGTGCACATAATTGATTTTTTTTCATTAAGCATCCCCAACTCCCAAAAATAGAAAAGAAAAAACTATTTGTCATTAAAAAAACAGTGTCAGAAAAACTGCTGTTTAATTTCTAAAGAAAGGAAAATAGTCTTAAATGTTTTGACAGAGAACAAAATTCACAAACAAATGGAGAATTTTTGAATAACAACAAAATTTGGAGAAATGTTACAACCCAAAAAAATATTCACCAGCTGCTAAGAATCACAATTCTGGTATTTCTTGTGCATCATTTAGTTCCACAACACAAAGATTATAAGAATCGATAGCAAATGGAGATGTAAAAAGATATATTAGTTAAGGTAAGCTAAAGTGATATTAACTAAAGGACCCCCAAATCGATCATGTTCAAATGTAATGGACACTTAGTTTATGCTCACATACAGTCCAAGGAAGAGTTGTTGTTCAGGGGGTGCTCGCTGCCATGTGGTAATTCAGGGATTCAGGCTTCATCATACTGTGGACCCACCACCCCTTACAGCCTTACAGCTTTCAGACAACTAAATGAAGAAAAGAACCTGCAGACTTCACACCCACTTCTACAGCCCCAGCCTGGGCAAAATACACCTCTCTTCCTCTCACACCCTATTCCACTGCTGAAAAATCATTATCTGACCATACCCAACAGCATAAAGGGCTAGGAAACACAGTCCTTCACTGGACAACCCATCTCAGTAAGACTGTTCACTAAGGAAAACAGGTTCCAGTGACCAAAAGGAAGATCTGGCAAAGGTATCAAAACATACGTACCATTTAATAATATTTATGAGAATCTAAATGAAAATTATATTTCTGTGATGCAGCAGACACTGCTAATTATCTCCCAAATTAATTTTTCCTCTTTTTCTATTGTATTAGAACCCCTAAATTTTAACAAAGCACATGATTCCTCAGACTGAAGACTCATTTTCCAACCTCACTTGTAATTATCTGCGATCCTGTCCTTAAGTTCTGGCCAAAGGAAGAGCATGGCCATGGAGTGTACTATTTCTGGGTCAGCCCTGAAGAGAAGGAGGAATCCTCTCTCCTTCTGCAGGCTGTGGACAGTGTGGTCAGCCATCTGGGACACGGTTCTGAGACAAAAACCCTTGGTAACCTGGAACAAAAAGATTCGAAGGGCCCAGATTCTCACAACATACCAGTTTACTATGCCCAGACAGTTAAATGAGAGAGAAATACACTTCTATCTTGTTTAAATCTTTGGGTTTTTTTTAAATCTTCATTTCAGATGCCAAACCTATAACTAATACATATGTCAAACAATATGGAATTCTGTTCATCCCGAGTCAACATTTAAAATGTCATAAAAAGGGAAAGAAGAAAAGGAACTTGGCCAAAAATAGAAAATATAAATGTATTGATTCCAGTCATACAACATGAATTAAACTAGATATTGGTGGCCCTTTTTGTTAAATGTGTGACTATCCAAGGTAAAATAATAATAAAAAATAATCATCCTCCCTGCTGAAGGGCCAAATTCATCCTTGTGATATTCAGGAAAAATGCTCCATGGTTTATTTAGACTATTGTCTGAAAATGTGTCAGAGGGTTTCTCCTATTCCCCTGGCATAGAAATTGGTAGCATTTGCCAGAAGCCCATCCACCTCCTCAGACCAGCAGAGTCCAGAAGCCATGCACAGCACATGACCAGCACCCTCCAGACAGACACGCATGTGCAAGGACAGGTGAGTGACCACCACCCTCCAGACAAAGTGTATAAGGACAGCACGTGACCACCCACCCTCCAGACAGGCATGTGTGTGCACAGACAGTGTGTGACCACCACCCTCCAGACAGACATGCATGTATACACACAGGTTGGCAAAGTCTCAGAGCTAACCACCAACGTATACTACACTGAGTGTAACACTCATAACACTCCCAGTCTAAACAGGAGACAACTTTGATTCTGAATTTGGGATTGTTGTGAGAGCAGACAAGGACTGCTGCTGTTCAGGGCTGGGGTGAGGGGCACCAGCCACAGAAGAGGGGGCTTCCTGTGACAGCCATGGGAACACAGAGAGGGAAGGTGTTGGAGACCAGCCTCAGAGAGGGGAAAGAGGATGGGGCAACGGCCTCCAGAGAAATCTCCTTAGGCCTTCGATCAGGATGATTATCAGGCAGTGTGTGTGTCTGTGTGTCTGTATATATGTGTGTGCA
Source organism: Loris lydekkerianus (assembly GCA_963574355.1). Classification (NCBI taxonomy): domain Eukaryota; kingdom Metazoa; phylum Chordata; class Mammalia; order Primates; family Lorisidae; genus Loris; species Loris lydekkerianus. The sequence continues at coordinate 7,276 of CAUYPK010131638.1, forward strand.
TCTGTGTGTCTTTACGTCTGTGTGTGCCTCTGTGTATGTCTGTGAGTGTGCACCTGTCTGTGTGTTTATATGTGTATATATGTTCATCTGTGTGTGCATACCTGTGTGTGCATCTGTGTGTGTACATCTGTGTGTGTCTGTGTGTATGTGTGTGCATCTGTGTGTGTTTATGTCTGTGTGTGCCTCTGGATGCATCTGTGTGTGTGTGTGCCTCTGTGTGTCTCTGTGCATCTGTGTGTGTGTACCTTTGTGTGTGTACCTTTGTGTGCGTGCACCCCTGTGCACCTGTGTCAGTGTGTCTGTGTGTGTGTGTACGTGTGCACATGTACAAGCTTGTGCCTGGAAACTATAACACAAACACTGTGATTTGTCCTCAGGCCTCCTGTGGTCTGGAGATTCCACAGACAAAACATCATGAGAGGTGCACAGGTGATGAAGTGAAAATGTGAACATCACACACTCCAGCATCACACTGGGCTCTTCACGACTCCTTGACTCGCAGGGACGATGGTACCTGTCTCAGCACCCCCTTTCCCGTGGAGGCTCTTACTGCCACCTGCCCTCTCTTTCTGAGCTTGCTGAGAGGCTGCTGGTGACCACAGCCCTAGTTTCCTATCTACATAGGTCCTCAGCCAATTACTCTGTTTCTGCATGTACTGAGCAAACTGACCCAGTCATATGGAAAAGGAGGAACACATTTCTACGTCTTCATTTACAGAATGCAATGGATTTTATACTGTGGTCATGCTTGAGCTCTGGAGTCAGAGTAGATTAAAATCCTAATACAAGAAAAGCCAGCACTGACATGCCTGCTGCTTTATATATCTACACACACACACACACACACACACACACACACACACACTCGTGAGTCCTCATAACAATCCCAGGCCAGGGGTTCTACTGTTACCCTCTTGTTCAAACAGGACTTGAATCTGCACGGTTAACTGTTGGGGTCTCTGGTGCTCAGCACTGTGCTACACAATCCCGTAAGCTGTGCGTCTCAGAGCTTTCAGCGTTCTGGGTAAAATGAAGGTAAATAATACCGACCACCCCGTAATATTACTGCAAGAGTTTAATGACCTAATCCTAACACAAATTCCCTCTGAGAGCAGCTCTTGGTATATAGGAAGTAGCCAAGAAATGTCAGCTAAAAATATCCTAGCTCATGCAAACCGATCTGTGTGGTTATCATCAGGCTCCCAGGTACTGTTTAATAGGCTTCCGTGTATGACAACGACACTCTCGAAGCTGTGTCAGATCGTGCACATGGTGTATGATTGAAAAGACACCAAGATATTAGATGCTGTTAAGGAATTATTGCTAATTTTAGGGGAGGCATAATAACATTGTGATTTTCCAAGAAAATGTTCTTTTCTTGAGATGCATACACAAGTGTGTTGAATAAAATAACACAATATGCCTTAAACTTCTTCAGTGTTCAACCAAAGGAAAGGAAATAGAGGAAATAAACCATGTGCTACACAGCAACACTTCAGTCAACGACAGACCACATGTACCAAGACGGCCTCTGTGAGATTTCATAAAACTGAAAAACTCCTGTGGCCTCCTGACATTGGAGCCGTCCTCACATCACAGGCAAAGCGTCGCTCACGGCCAGTCACACGAAAACGCATCGTAATTGGTGATAACAGTAACAGACTAGCTCAGTGGTTTCTGTTTTTACTACACTGTACCTTTCATCGTCATTTTAGAGTTAAGTGTAAAACAGCCTCAGGCAGATCCTTTAGGCAGTGTCCAGGTGACGGCTGACAGCTCCGGGCCTGTTACCACCCCTGAAGATCTTCCAGGATGGCAAAGTGTGGATGGGGCAGACAGTGATATTACCCAGCCTGACCTGTCCAGGCCTAGGCTAATGTGTGTGTGTGTCTCAGCTTTTAGCAAAAAATGTTTAGAAAGTAAAAGAAAGATAGAAAGAAAAATGTTTGTACAACATGATTATGTTTTAAGCTAAGTTTTAACACAGAAAAGTCAGTTAAAGAAAGAAAAAGTTTATAAACTAAACAAGTAACGTTAATTTATTGTTGAAAAACTAAATTTGTTAAATCTAAGGCGCCCTAAGTGCCCAGTGTGTACAAAGCCCACAGCAGGGCACAGCGGTGCCCCAGGCCTCCACGTGCACGCCACGCTCGCCCACTGACTACCCGAGCAGCTTCCAGCCCTGCGAGCTCCACTCACGGTGGGTGTGTCCAAGGCTGCACCACTTTTTGTCTTTTATAGTGTATTTTTCTCAAACCTTCTCATTGTTCAGAGGTGTTTAAATCCCTGCCATTGCCTGCAGTTGCCTGTAGTGCTCGGCACAGGGGCGCACTGCACAGGTGCGCATCCCAGGAGCAGCCGGCTGTACCACGCAGCCCAGGGGCAGCGGCCTCTGCCAGCGAGCATCATGGGTGTGTACTCTGTGACGTCCAGATGATGACAAAATCTCCTAACAACACTTTTCTTTTTTCCTTTCTTCCTTTCTTTTTATATTTATTTTTATTTTTTTTTTATTAGTAGTATTTTTTTTCACTTTGAGACAGACTTTGACTGTGTCACTCTGGGTAGAGAGCCGTGGTGTCATAGCTCAGAATCCTGAGCTCAAGTGATCCTCTTGCCTCAGCCTCCTGAGTACCTGGAACTACAGGCACCTGCCACAATGCCTGGCTAGTTTTTCTATTTTTAGTAGAGTAAGAACTGATCTTGCTCAGGTTGGTCTTGAACTCCTGAGCTCAAGCGATCCACCTGCCTCAGCCTCCCAAAGCGTTAGGATTACAGGCATAATCCTAACATTACATTTCTAACAAGAAATCCCTGCCATTAAGGGGTGCTACAAAGCTAGGTGATGGGTCTGTGAGTATTGATTTTACAGTGTGTTTTTAAATTTTTCAAAATGAAAAATCAAAGAATAAAAAAGACCACCATGAAAAGCTCTGTAGAACTGATTCTTAAAACTCTCTTCAGTAGACACCCAGGGCTTAGGGGTCAGGGCTCTGCAGAGGCGCCTCGGCCATGGAGCTGCAGGGGGCCAGAGCTCCAGGATCTTGCCTACCTTCAGCCAGAGTTGCTCACTTACCCTCTTGTCCCCATGGAAAGCCACATGAGGGCTTGTCCAGAATGAAGGAGGGGACGACAGAGTCACATGACTCAGTGGGCCCAGGAGAAGCAAGGCATCACCCCCGTTCCTCCCTTTCCCACTTTGGGACTGTGAGCCCTCCCACCTTCCAGAAGCCCACACTGTCACATCTCACAGTACCAAATGACATCACACACTACCTTTAATTTCACTGTTCTCTACCAAGTCCAAATCATTTCCCCTCATTTCCAGAAGATTCTGGCTCTAGGCTCACTGTCACCGTGACCACCGCTCTCCTGTTTTAACATCTGGCACCTTCAAGACACACATGGAAGGTGCCTCTCGTGTGGCCTTGGTCTCCCAAGTCCTCTCCTCAAGGATCCTGTTGCTCATACCTGCTCAGGGCTCCGACCCAGAGTCAAAGCTACAGAACTCCCCAAGCCAGTTTCCTGAACTCCACTCTCTGAGCACTTTGCTAGCACCTCCTCCAGCAACCCCCAAACCCAGCTACGCCTTCTGTGACTGGGCTTATTCACCAACATTCACAACCACGACGTCTTCACTCTCCTCTTGTCCTAAGTTCCAGGGTAACTTGTTCTAATACTTCCTTAGGTACGCTCTAACTCTATTGTCTTTCCCTCACTGCGATGTTCTTTATGGCAAAACCACCCCAGCTAAATCCAACCCTCCTCTGCCAGGTAGCTGAGCAAGGCTACAGAAACAAACCACGCTCGCCCAGCTCCTGCCAACTCAGCAGCCGATCTCCAGTGAGGCCTCCAGGCTGCACGCACCCCATCTGCTGGGATGGGCTCTGCCCCCAGCCCCTCCTACTCCTGACCCTCTGAGACCTCCCTGCACACTTCACTGTCAGCAGACAAACCTGCTTCCTACTTCATAGAGAAAAGCCAATTATTCCAAAGAGAACCTCAGGGACCCTGTACTGGGGTGAGGGGTGTCCTCCCCAAGTCCAGGTCTACCCAGAACCCATGAGTACAACCTTATTTGAAAATAAGGTGTTTGCAGATGTAACAAGCTTGTGCTGCACTAGGGTAGGATGGTCCTTAAATCCAGTATGATTTTTATAAGAGGAAAAAGAGACACGCATAGGACAACACCATGTGACAGAGAAGAGGCCAGAGGGACACACAGACAAGACGAGGACTCCAAGGGCTGCCAGCAACACCGGCGCAGGGACAGAGGCCTGCACAGCTCCGCCGGGACCTCCAGCCAGAGCCAGCACTGCTGCCACCCTGGTGTTGGCCCCCTCAACTACAAAAGAATAAAGTTGCACCGTTTTAAGCCAACTTTATTGTGGTTCTTTGCTACAGCGGCCCCAGGAGGCTCAGACAGACCCACCTCATGGACATCCACAAGCATCACGGCCACAGACCCTCCCTCTCATTTATTAACATGCACTCCCTGGATTCCGGTTAGAGCCAAGCTGATTCTTCTCCTCCCCTTGATCCTATCTCCTCTCACTCAAGAACATACTTTCTCTCTCTCTCATTAGCCCTATTTTTTACATCCCTACTGGATTGTCCTCCGCAGCACATAACCATGCTGTTATTTCTCTCATCTTAAAACCAAAGCAAAACAAAATCTTCACTTGACCCCGCTTTCCGTACAAGCCAAAACAAACCTTTTCATTTGCTCCTCTTTGCAGGAAAACTCTACAGCACTGCTTTATAGACCCCTGGGTCACCTCTCTCTCCTCCATTCTCTCCCAAAGACACTCCTATTAAGGTTTTGTCCTAGCACTTCCCTTGCCAAGGCCACACGTGACCTTGACTTGGTTGATCCAATGACCTATCTCAGAACTGATCTAACTGGTCCAAGGAAGCACCGTTAACAGTGGCCGAAAATGTTTTTTGAAATCTTTGTTAATATGTTTAGAAAAAAATTGAGATGAAGGCCACAAAGTATTGCTGTATACACATAGTTAATATATTTCAACGTAGAAAAAAATAATTACACAAACTAAAGGCAGGCCAGAGCCATTCCAATAAGAGTCAATCAAGAGCCCACAGGACACCTAGCTCAGAGCAATGTTCTTTCCTGGTGTTTATTCCTCCGTCCGTGACTCACTTAGGGCAACACAACTTCACAACTCTAGATACACAGGGGACCCACAACTTGGGATATTTAATTAGTCACTCGGGGTATTTAATTTATCCTGTGAGTTGAAATCAGCCAAATGATGAGGAGCAGCAGCTAGGAACAACAGTGGAAGACAACATTGGGTGTTGTGGCTCAGGAGGGAGCATTAATGACTCAATGCTCGTCACCATCATCAGAGAAATGCAAACCGAAACTACAATGAGCTGCCCCCTCACCCCAGCTAACACAGCTTTTACATAAAAGGAGTCAATCACAAATGCTGGAGAGCGAGCGTACAGAGAAAAGAGAACCCTCAGACACTGTTGTGGGGCCTGTAAGTTAGTGCACTGCGGGGAACGGCGTGGAGGTTCCTCGCAACAGTAAAAACAGAACAGAGGTTCCTCACAACAGTAAAATTAGAATGACAGTGTGATCACAGGCCCCCCGGCTAAGTGTGTCTCCTAAAGAAAGGAAGTCACACACCAAAGACATACCTGCACCCCCGGGTTCACTGCAGCACTATTTACAAACAAGTCCACAACAGGGGAACAAATAAAATGTGGTAACATATACACAGTGGGATAGAATTCAGCCATAAAAAAGAATGAAATCCTGTCATTTGCAACAACATGATGGAAGGGAAGGACTATATGTGAAGTGAAATAAGTTAGGCACAGAAAGACAAATTTCAAATATTCTTACTCATACATGGGAGCTAGAAAAAAAAAATTAACTCTTGGAAATAGAGAGGAGAATGATGGTTACTAGAGGCTGAGAAGGGTAGCAAGAAAAGAGCAGATAAAGTGGGGTGGTTAACCAGCACAAGAACACAGGTAAAATGAATAAGATCTGGTATTCTGGAGCACAGTGTGGTGACTATAGTCAACAGTAATTTATTGTATTTTTTTTTATTGTTTTGTAGTTTTTGGCCAGGGCTGGATTTGAACCTGCCACCTCTGGCATAGCACCCTCCTCCTTTGAGCCACAGGCACCACCCTATTGTATATTTTAAAATAACTAAGAGAGTAGAATTGGAATGTTCCTAACACAAAGAAATGATAAATTCTCGAGGTGATGCATACACCAATTAGACTATTTTGATCATTACACATTGTATGCCTGTACCAAAATATCGTATGTATCCCACAAACACATACAACTATATGTCCCTATAATACATTTTTTAAAAATTTAAAAAGAAAGAACAATGAGCTATTTACTGCCATAAAGGGCATCCATTTTTATAAAGAAAGTCTATGTTAGACCCCAAAGCAAGGTGTACATTGAGATTAACAGGTTTTAATATTCTCAAAGTATATCATTTTCCTAATTTTGTCAGAAGTGCCAGCAATCAAGTAAAAAAGAGAAGTATATTTTTGAACATGCATTTATTTTGATCTTATTTCAAGTATCTTGGTATTTGCAAACAACCTGGGTGCAAGAAATTTAGTGGGAGGCCCTATGCTTTGTTATTAAACCTAAAAATAAATTGTCAATTGACGATAGTCAGTTGGAAAACATTACTACTTAGTGCTTTCTATTACAGAATCCTACAGAAACACTAGTAGGAGGCCTTAAAAAGGAAGATATATATTTAATATATAATATGAAATATTAAATATACTTTACTAAATATACATACGTCCTATCCCATACACAGTATATTTAATATAATTATATAAGTATATTTATCATATAAATATTTACTTATACATTATAAGCTTATGTAAATATAACATATAGTCACAAATAATAAAATGTATAATCATATACAATATAGTATGTCAAATGTCCATATACCATCTGAGTATAAGTGTTTCAAACATTGTGGAAGGTGAAACTCCATGTCTAACTGATTTCCTTTTGTGCCATAACTCATCTGCTCAACTATTTAATATGAATATTTTAGTTTTATAATATAGACTGAGTTACTTATATTATTAAAATACTATCCTCCCAATAATTTTTCAATGAGAGAATGTCACCCAAATATTGAATGCACCCAACATTAGTTCTTTGATACTGAAGATGGTATCAAACAGAGTAATGACAAGCAAAATAGTCCTGTGCCACTTGAGTAAGAAAAAGAGAGTAATAGCTTTTCACCAGGCTTTTGATTATGTCATAATTCGTGCAGTCTGTGTACCTCATTCGAAATTTTGCTATAGATCAAATGTTGCCACATCAAATCATGCTAGCCATTTTCCCTTGAGGAAAGAATAAAATGTATTTCTCAGACTAAAATCGATACAAACTTATACTAACTGGTGACAGTTTCCTATGGAACATTGACAATTGACCCTTGAACAACACAGGTGAGAGTCCACTTATCTCCAATTTTTCAATAAATACATTGGAAAATTTTTTGGAGATTTGTGACAATTTGAAAAAACTCACAGTTGAACTGTGTAGCCTAGGAATATCTAACAAATTAATAAAATGATATGTCAAGAATGAATAAAATATAGATACCAGTCTGTTTTATCATTTATCATCATAAATGATGACGGCACCATCATTATATACAAATATGCAAATAATATACAAATTTATTATTAAAAGTTAAAGTCTGCCAAAACTTGTGCGCACAAACACCTATGGGCCATACACAGAGCCATTCGCTGTCAAGAGAAATGTACACACACAAAGATACAGTATTAAATCCCAACTGCAGAAAGTTCTCCGCAACACACACTATGAGAATTCTGTGCCCACTGCCTGTTGCTATTTCAGGGACCTCAACTGGTGCAAGTATTTGTTAAAACGCCCTAGGATGAGCATCATCTCTGAGTGAGCACTTGGTCTCTCCAGTAAATGGTGCTTCGCAGTAAAAGTGGTCCCTCGGTCCTCACGTGCTTTTCCTGGTGATTTTTTAAGCGTATGGCATAAACACTGACTAACACCACGGGACCCATATGAAGTGCCGCGAGTGAAGCTGAAGTGCTCCCAAGATGCACAAAAAACTCAGGACATGACAAGAAAAAGTAGTAGATGCTACTGAAGTTGCTAGATGTGTCCTGGGGACGACCTGCAGCCGTGGGCGCCACCACATCAGACAGAGGACACGTCTTCTGAACAAACAACATAAACTTAGGGTGTCTTTAAACAGACAGTGCATGTATGTTCTCCTCCCTATGATTTTCTTAATAGCATTTCTTTTCTCCAGCTTACTTCCTTGTGAGAACGTAGTATAAAATACACACAACACACCCACGGTTCATGTTACTGGAGAAGCTTCTGGTCCACAGTAGGCTTCTACTAGTTAAGTCTTCAGGGAGTCAAAAGTTACATGTGGATTCTTGACGGCGTGGAGTGGGAGGGACACCTCTAACCCTTGCTTGTTCAAAGGTCGATTGTGCAAGGTCACACTTGACCTTGAAGAAGATGAGCATATCTGTCTCCTCTCCTTAACGTGTCCCATCTATCCTTCTAGTTTGTTTAAAACACTAGACGTGAATCCCAATTTCAGAGTTACAAATATCTTCCCATAATATCACTTAACATCACCCAGGAGAATCCAGCAAGCCTGGAAATGTCAATGCCTAAATTCATTCATTTAAAAAAAAAATAGTATTGATCGATCTCCTACTATAGACCTAGCAATTACTCTTATTTTCTGCTTTATCCCCATCCCTGACATTGTGGTTCTCGGGGCATTTACAATTCAGGGGGAAATGCGCCTTCAATCCATATCTATTGCCAGCTCAGTGAATGAACCCATGTGACACAAGCGTGAGGGACAGTGTGCCTGTGTCCCACCCCACCCCCCACCCCCACCACACTCACTGACAGGACCACTCTCCATGCTCGCCATTCCTTCTGGAATTCTCTCCCAACCACACACAGAACAAGTGTCAAGGAAAGAGGCAAGGTGCAAGTGTGGTCAATACGGCGGTGGCCTGATGAAGCAACATGGGACTCACTGTTCCCAAACTTTTCTGCTATCTGAAGCCTGTCTGAACAAATCCTCTTAATTTAAGAACTCAGGGGTGTGAAAAGGTGAGGCATTTCCCTAGCTATCCATGGCCTAGGATAGCTAGGGTACCCATCATGTAACCCACCAAGCAGAGGAATCATCCTGCCCTGCCTAGGATCATCCCAGTTGACTACAAATCTCTCCCCGCGACACATACAGGCAGCACCACGGAGCAGAGCTGATCCACGCAGAAGCCCCTCCTGCTCACTGTTGTCCTCTGTGCAGCTATGCCTCCCAAACTAGACAGAAACACTTGAAAGGAGGGACTTTCACTTTTACCATCCGTCTCCCAGGACATATCAAAAATTTCATAGCTACATACTTATTTACAAATTGACTGCCCTCGACCAAAACCACCGTGTTTTAGTACATACTATTCATATTGTAAACTAGCCATGAAGTCTTGTGCCATCCCCCCAAAGCAAAGATTCTTGGATTCATCTCATCACTACAACATGTTAACTCATTACGTTAATAATTATCATGCTCTGCTGGGCAGATTGTAGCAGATCCTGGAATGTCGTCAATTAATCCTGAGCACTGAGCGTTATGAGTGTGTGTTCTTGCTAATCAGGACTAGCGTTCTCCCATCTGAGGCTAACCTGTGAGTATTTTCTTAACTCTTTCTCTAACTCCCTTCCAAAGGGGAAAATGCTCCATTTGAAGCACATTAGTCACAAACAACGCAAAATTGGTCGTGTCCAAAAGAGCTCTTTAATCTTGCTTTCTCATGAACAAAATTCATGAAATTTAAAGGATGACAATGATAACTTACTAAATAAGCTTTCAGAATTATATGCTGCATTTAAAAAAAAACATTTTTAAGTTATAGATTTGCCACAGGCTACAGAAAACCATCTCTGGGAAAACTTAGGATGTTTCCTGGGGCGTGTGATTCAATAGTAGTTAGGGATTCTGATGTGGGGGTTGTTATTCTTTCTCTCAAAGCCCAAAATCTTCTGGCACCCAGACCTGGCAGAGCCTCCTATCCATTTAAAGGCGTCTATCAGATTACCGGGACCGTGTGATGTGTCCCATAAAGCTGGATCACATTTACGGCAGTTTGTATCCAGTATAAAGCTTCTCATAAATAAATAGGGCTAGAGGCATGTTTGGATGGCAGAGGGCAGCCTCCTGCTCAATTCCCACTGAAAGGTGGCCCTGGTTTAGCACAGATATGCTTTACTGGCAGGAAAAAAACAAGAAGCAAAAATAAAAAACACTCTGTTATCATCTGGTTAAGTGGTGGGGTGTTCAGATGTTCAGACACGAAGCATGAAGCTCAAGGAAACATTTTTAGCTTAATCTTGAAGGCAAGTGATTTACTTTGTAGTGTTTTGAGGCATTTTCTTTTTTTTTTTCTTTTTTTTTTTCCCTCTGTTTTGTTCTTGTATAGCAGAACAGTTTGTTTGCTTGGAATCACTTAGACACAAAACATCTCGCCCAAAGGACACTAAAAAGAGGAAGAACAGAGATGAAAGAGAGTCAGAGGGAGAGATTTTCACACCAGGGGGAGCAGGGTGATGGTCACAGCCACTGCTGAGCACTGGGACGCAGGACGGAAAAGAACCTCCTTCAAGGAAATGTATTTACCATCTTCGTTGGTAAAGAGCTAGGGCAGAAATGTGCTGCACGAAAGGGAAACTTCTGAATTATAAATTCTAGAGACACAAGGCACAGCGCAGTCAGGAGAGGTGACTCTGTGGGCCTCAAATCCCGGGGAAAGGGACGTTTTGTGGCTGAGCATCCAGCTCTGAGGAAGAGGCCCAGAAAGCAAAACTGCCCTCACACTTACCTCGCACAGGCCTCCTGGTAAAGCCTTCATCACAAACCTGTGGTCTCTCCACTGAGCCAGAAGCAGGCACTCATCCTCCCAGTGAGATGTGAGCAGGAGGCCGCTCTCTGCCGTCCAAACGTGCTTCCCCTGACTCTAGTTATCAACAGGAAGCTTTGTGCTAAATACACGCGACTGTAAAGGGTCGTCTGAAATGTGTAAGTCTCAAAACTTGAAAGAAAGAGTAAGCTCAAGGGGAGACTTCCATTTCAGGGTTCAGCCTTCAAATGAGCTTTACTATGGTAGAAAGATGAACCGGCTGGACTCGGTGGCTCACGCCTATAGTCCTAGCACTCTGGGAGGCCAAAGTAGGTGGATCACCTGAGCTCAGGAGTTTGAAACCAACCTTAGCAAGAGCAAGACCCCATCGCTATTAAAAATAGAAGGAACTAGCTGGGCATAGATGTGGGCACCTGCAGTCCCAGCTACTGTGAAGGCTGAGGCAAGAGTATTGCTTGAGTCCAAGAGCTTAACATTGCAGTGAGCTATGATGATGCCACAGCACTCAACCCAAGGCGACAGAGTAAGACTCTATCTTCAAAAAAAAAAAAAGAAAAAAGAAAAGAAAGATAAACTGGCAAGTACAATTCTGATTCTAAATTCATGCTCTGTTAGAAGAAGAGAGAACATTGGGTGGCACCTGTGGCTCAAACGAGTAGGGTGCCGGCCCCATATACCAGAGGGTGGTGGGTTCAAATCCAGCCCCGGCCAAAAACAGCAAAAAAAAAAAAAATGAAGAAGAAGAGAGAATGCTTTCTATTATCCTGGGCTGCTGACCTTGTTCCTTCTCCAGAAAAAATACACAGAAAGGAAAGTTAACCCTTGGTTTTGATACAAATGTAATCAACAAATAAAAAGACCAGCAGAGTGTGGGAGGCAGTCCTCCCCTCCTAGACTTTCAACTTCTAAAAGCGACTGGCAGCCCCACTGCCCTCCATACCCCACAGAGGCCCGCGCTTCAGAGTCCAACCTTGGGGGATGTCAAGTCTCTGAATCAGAGCTGGGATTGCGGAAACATACAACAGGATAGTGATGTTGAAAATGGTACCTATAGCCATAATAATGACTTATTTATAATCCCTGGCAATTAATGTCCCATCATAGTAATTTTGTTACTGACATCAACGCAAATGAAAGGCCTGACGTTAGCAGCGGAATCTCTGAGTGCCTGCCAGCTGTCACTACGAGTATTTCCACTGTTTTAACACACAATTTATAGGAAAATCTCAGGCACAAAGCGGTAGGGAGCTCCATGATGAGGTTCCTAACTCTCTTCCCAACTTTGTCTCCTAACAATTACCGTCCCCCTCACTTCGTTCTTACTTCCTCCCCTATTTTACCGACCTTCTCAACACAGACACACGATTTCACACACACACATACACGCCCCAGGCCTTCAGTCTTCTCAGATTCAGGCATTCTCCTTCACAGCTACGCATCTTGATTCAAGTCTTCCTGCCAATATCAAGCACCACACTTCCCTGTCCCAAGAGTTTGTCCAGAAGCCTGCACTTTCAATGACTGACCTGAATATTGCTCATCTTCAGTGGCGGCGTCTCAGAGCTGCCTCTCCCCACGAGTAGCTCCAGTTGCTCTCATCCTACTTCTGCACTTTCATACCCCTCCCTCTCACCCACTGCCAATTTCCACCATGCACCTTGGCTTCCTGTGTGTGCACGGCTGTGTGTGTGTGTATGTGTGTGTGTGTTGGTGTGCACGTGAATTTGTCACCATCACTAGACCCCTTAAAAACAGAAATCATGCCACGTGCCACCTTGGACATCTTCAGCGCTGTGTGCCTGGTATAATATCAGTAAATACACTGTCAGAGCATATGAAAGAAATTGTCTGCACTCCACTTAGTTAACTCATGTCAAAGGAAATATCAGCTCATCGCATTGCTCTACATGGACTAGGACTTTCGTGTAGGTTACTTCATTTAATCTCTCCAGTAACCCTCTCCCATCTTAAGACAGAAAAATGAGATTCTGAAAGATTGTTTCTTCTAGTAAGTCAACTGGCAAGACTGAATTGAGAGTACAGAACAGAGGGCACAGTGCAGGCAGCAGCTGGCAGGGGTGTGTCCAGGGAGGACCGGTTTCTCAGCCCAGAGACCTTGTGACTGAACCAACATTGATACAATCCTTGGCCTCCCTGACACAGCTACTCATGACAGGATGGTGAACCAGACCATAAAGAAGAACAAAGGCCTGTGCTGGAAGCCCTGGGCCTCCAGCCCTCCTACTGGCCACTGAGCCTTGCAAGCCCTTTACCCTTTCACCTGACTCCTCAGTAAACAAGTGGGAAAAAAGGACCAGCTTCCAGCTCATACATGCAGTGAAGCCAACACATAATCATACTTGCATGTATTTCAGTGAGAAAAGTAAAAAGAGAAACTGCACTCCTCACAGCCGACAGAACTCCAGCAGAGGCCGAGGGGTCCCTGTCATTAGAGGTTTGTTTCTGCAAGTGAAAAAAACACCCACTCTCTCGCCCATGTCCCAGGGAAGGGCTCTCCCAAAGGTCAGACCCTCCTCATCACACCCCACACCCCAGTCATTCCTCTCCTGGGACTTGATTACAGAGAAGAAATTCAAAATGCAAATAAAGACACACATACACACAGTCATCAGTCACCCTCACCATGGAAAAACTAAAGGTCTTGAAAATGCCCATCCAACAAGAAAGGACTGCTTAACACAGCAAGGCAAAGTGTCATCAAAAATGACTTTTATCAAGCACGTTTAATACTATGTAGAATTTGTCTTCTTCGGAGAAGTTTCTCTTCAAGTCCTTTGCCCAGCCTGCGCTGGGATCCCTTATTCTTTTCTTGCTAATGTGTTTGAGTTCTCTGTGGATTC
>CAUYPK010131639.1:0-24324 GCA_963574355.1 Loris lydekkerianus
CTGTGTACATTAGTGCAATCAAGGGGTACAATGTGCTGGTTTCATATACAATCTGAAATATTCTCATCAAACTGTTCAACGTAGCCTTCATGGCATTTTCTTAGTTATTGTATGTAGACATTTGTATTCTGCATTTAGTAATTACCTGTACCCATTCTAAGATGGACCATAGGTGTGACCTCACTCATTACCCTCCCTCCACCCTAACCTCCCCCCTCCCTTCCCCTTCCTTGGTCCTTTCCCCATAGTCTTGTGCTATTGTTGGGTTATAGCCTTCATGTGAAAGCTATAATTTAGCTTCATAGTAGGGCTGAGTACATTGGATACTTTTTCTTCCATTCCTGAGATACTTTGCTAAGAAGAATACATTCCAGCTCCATCCATGTAAACATGAAAGAGGTAAAGTCTCCATCTTTCTTTAAGGCTGCATAGTATTCCATGGTGTACATGTACCACAATTTGCTAGTCCCTTCGTGGGTCAATGGGCACTTGGGCTTCTTCCATGACTTAGCAATTGTGAATTTGGCTGCAATAAACATTCTGGTACAGATGTCTTTGTTATATTGTGATTTTTGCTCTTCTGGGTATAAATCTAGTAAAGGAATTATAGGATCAAATGGCAGGTCTATTTTTAGGTCTCTTGTCCTAGTCTAAGCATGCATTGTATCATTTGACATTCATAAATATTATTTGGACCGTGTTCTATTTACCTTACTATTTTTTCTCACTTTCCAAAGAAGAAACACACATACACACGTAGGCTCCACTTTGAAATGACAGAAGCCTTACCTGAAATGGCTTTTGATTAATATCTCTCATTTGAATCCAGTACTCATTTTCTGTCTTTTTCCAACATTTCAGTGAACTAAAGTCCTTTCTACATTAAATGGATGCTCTTAATTCTATCTCCTTTCTATTATACCATTCAGGACCTTTCTCTTAATTCCATCTACTCTTTCTATCCAACGTCTTCTTCAGTCTATTTCTTTCTACTTTCACACACTCCTGCCCCTTTCCACTCAGGTCACAATCGTTCTTCCCACTCCATCTACAAATTCTCACTTACAGAAAAGAAAAACAAAAGATCATCTCTCAAATTTGTCTGTTTTTTAAAATCCCTTCCCTATCTTTTCTCCTCCCTTGAAACTTCCTTAGAGTGTAGGGGCAAGGTGATGCAGTAAGAAGCACACTTCCCAGGAGGGGCCAGCAGGAGCTGTGTATAGGCTGTGACACAAATATTGTAGCATTTGGCTTTCATCTGCACTAAACTAAGATGTTCAAGTAGATTGATACACAGAGAAATTATATGGCCTCTGATATCTTTTATTAATTTTATTTTTTTATTGTTGCAGGTTAATTAAGGGTGCAAAGAATTAGGTTACTGTTTGTATTTGTTAGGTAAAGTTCCCCTTATAATTGTGTCCCACCCCCAAGAGGTATGCCATGCACCATAACATTGTGCCCCTTAAGTGGAAATACCCACATGGCTTCTGATTTCTATATCTACCAAGACATTTATTCTATATCATATTGCTAAGGATTACTTCTCATAGCTTCTCAATTTCATGGTATTTTCTTCATTTTGCCTAGTAGTTCTTCATTTCTCAAGTGATAAAACTCTCAGCACCCCTTTGAAGCCTTTGCAGTCTGATGTCTGTCGTTATTAGTTCTGATTGCTATATTCCAATTCCTAAAAAGACAACACATTACCTCATTGTCTGGCTGTTATTTTTTATTATCATTTAAATATAAAATAAAAAACATCTAAATAGTCTTTCCTTTTTAATACTCTTCCCGTTGTTGAAATTTATAGATAGGAAAATTAGGTATCTTGGCTGATGCAGAATTCTGATATGGCCTCCATTACTTTCAGACTTTCAGTAAGTGGTGTTACTCCATGAGTTTACATTACATTACATGGGATTCCATTTCCTTCTACATTGTAGATGTGATTAAGGTTACTAATCAGTTGACCTTAAGATAGAGAGATGATCAGGAGGGGGACATCTAACCTAATCACACGACCCCTATAAAAGCAGAGGTCTTTCTTTGACTGGAAGCAAAAGCAGAAGTCAGAGAGATGAGAAATGTGAGACAGGAGGTTCTCTATGGCTGCAATGGAGCTAACCAATGGGCAAGAACCTAACAGTGGTCCCTAGGAGGTCACAGGAGGCTACAGCCAACAGCTAGCAAGAAAACAGGGATTTCCATTTTAATAATTATAAGAAACTAAGTTCTTCCAGTGGTGGCAGGACTGAATTTGTGAGATGACCCTGAGCCCCAGATAAGAACACAGCTGACCAATCCCTTAATTTCATCCCTGAGTTTGAGACTGTGAGCAGATTACTCAGCTCTGTCATCCTGAATTTCTGAATAAAGAACTATGAGATGAAAAAAAAGAGAGAGATGCTGTCTTAAGTTGCTATATTTATAGCGATTTGTTACTCAGCAATAGAAAACCAATACAGCCAAACATATGGATAATTTGCTGCCACATCCTTCATGTTGAAGGGCGACTGTTTTACAGAACAATTGGGGTAACTTAACTTCCTAATCTGGAAATTTTATTATATAATTTTGATTAAGTAATTTGCACGTTTTCAGGTTGCAAAAAAATGGAAGCAAAGATTTTAAATAATATTTATAAACTAAACTAAAATACTGTAAAAACATTAATATTTTAATGGTGAAAGGATGAAAAGGATAAACATGATATTGTTTAGCTTTCAGTGGTTAAAAAAAAATTAAGATCTAAATCATGTCCCAAGTTATTTGCAGCATGAGAATAGAGTCAATATTTTGATTAAATAAATTAAGGTAATAACTTTAATTGGCAGCAAGCTAAAGTACCAAAATGGAATGATGAATAGAGGCATTTCTAGATACTGCAAATATATATGCTTCATTGTTTACTGTGCCCCAAACATGAATCCAGTCTTTCTTTAGTTTAAAGAATTATTTCTGGTGCTCCTCGTTGGTTTTGTTAGTTCCATAATCCTCAAATGATAATATGGCTTTTTCTTTTGAAAAACAGCCCAATGGACCTATCAGGAAGGTTTGTATTTTGCACATATTTAATGTTTCATACCTCCTCGATTCAGTCCCAAGGGAATACTCTGGTTCTTCTACCACATTTAGGCAGTGAGAACTGAATGAGTACCATCTAGAGTTTAGGCCTTCCAGGAGTATTTGTAGTTCTCCAGGATAAATGTGTCTTTACTCATGTGAAGTAATCAATTACTGTTTCTTAAATTTAACTGGATGGTGATGAGTTTGAAGATGTGCATATTATTCTAGTAGACAATTCCCTGAGAACACCTTTTCTTTTCAGAAAAGTCACTAAGCAGGTGACACTGACTTTATATTGCTGCTCAAAGATTAAAATGATAGTAATAAAGATTTCAAAAATGCACAGAATTCTAAGGTTTTATTTTATAATTCTTTTTCCAAAATAGGAATATATTCCGGGCTCATTGCCACATATATTTCATATTTTATTCTTATCTAGACACTGAATTTTATGTAAACTGTATGTTTTTCTATTACTTTCTAATTACATTCTGTGTTAATTATGTCCCCTACCCAAAAGCCTTTTATTTAGCAAATTACATAAGAAAATCCATCATTTAGAACTATGGTTCAGTGATCCTGCAATCCCATTGCTAGGCATCTACCCAGAAGAAAAAAAATCCTTTCATTATAAGGACATTTGCACTAGACTGTTTACTGTAGCTCAATTTACAATTGTCAAAATATGTAAACAACCTAAATGCCCATGAACCCAGGAATGGATTAACAAGCTGTGGTCTATGTGTACCACAGAATAGTATTCAGCCATTAAAAGAGATCGAGACTTTACATCTTTTGTATTACTGTGGATGGAGGTGGAACACATTTTTCTTAGTAAAGCATCATGAGAATGGAGAAGCAAGAATCCTAGGTACTCAATTCTAATATGAAGGCAGTAGAATAGCTAATACAAGGTGGGGTAGGGAAATGAGGGAGCAGAAAGAAAGAAGGAGAAAGGGGGATGGGGGACACGGCGTATGAAATCCCTCTTGGGGGCAGGACACAAGTTTAAGGAGGACTTTAACCTAACAAATGTGGTCAATGTAACCTAATTCTTTGTACCCTCCATGAATAAATGAATTAAAATTTTTATTTTATTTTTTGTTTATACCTATTATTTATTTATTTTTTTATTAAATCATAGCTGTGTACATTAATGTGATCATGGGGCACCATACACTGGTTTCATAGACCATTCGACACATTTTCATCACACTGGTTAACAGAGGGAGGGGGATTGGTGGGATTACACCTGTGGTGCATCTTGCAAGGGTATACGTGACACTTAGTAAATGTGGAATGTAAATGTCTTAGCATAATAACAGAGAGGGTGCCTGGAATTAAAAATTTTGAAAAAGAACTATGCTTCAGGATTCATAATATATCTGAATGCATGCTATAGCCCAGAAGCATCAGATTTTTATAGCAGGCCAAAAGAGTTTTCATAAAATACAGATTGTTACTCATGGCAATGTTTTTCACTAGCAACCATGAGAAATGTTTGGTAGCCCTTGGTTATTTTCTGAGCATGAAATCACCCTACATCTGCTTGTCCTTAAGGTAGGGGCTGAAAAAGATGGGGAAAATCCACATACTATCTGAGTTGAGGGAAGAAATGAACTCATACATGAACACCTGCTGGCTCCTTGCTAGCCTCTCCTGCACCTGGATCCACGTTTTGTCCTCAACTTAGAAATAACTGAATCCCTTTTTCTTTAATACTTGTTTCTCAAACAGCCATCCCAAAATTTGTGTAAAAGAGTCTATAGATGAGTCATCTATGCCTAATGCTTACTTATTGGAACAGCAAATAGAATAAGAATTAAAATGAAAAATTGCTGCTGCCTAATCCACAACATATTAATGAGATTCTGACAACAATCCCTTCAAGCTTTTTAAAACTCAAAGTTATATTTTTACTTTTATAACAGAAGAAAAGAATGCTTGTAACCTGTACCATAAGCACCATGTAAAATAACCAATCAAGAGTTATTAGTGGGTGGCACCTGTGGCTCAAAGGACTAGGGCGCCGGCCCCATATACTGGAGGTGGTGGGTTCAAACCCAGCTTCAGACAAAAACTGCAAAAAAAAAAAAAAAAAGGGGGGTGGGTGGGTGGGTGGGTTACTTGTTCTGTGGCATTGGAGAGTAGCAGCGGTGGGAAGTGCTGTGGACTTCACCGAGCAGGGCTGGGTCAGCCCTGAATCATCTGGGATGTCCTCATCTACATGTCCAGGTCCAGCCACGTTCAAAAGAACTTTCTTCAACCGCTGAAAAGTTCTATCTCTGTGCCATCCAATATAATAGCCACTAATGAATATTTAAATTTATTAAAGTAAAATAATTTCATTTCTTTCACATGTGACGAATGACTACTAATTTAGATAGAAAATGAAATTCTTTTTAAAGAGAGTTATACCATCTATCATTTACTGAGCCCTGACCTTGAACGAGATAGTTTATCCTTTGCTTCCACAAATATTGATTGAGGATCTATTTTGTACCAGGCACAATTCTACATGCCCAGAATAGAACAATATTCAGGACAGGTGAGGCCCTGCCTCATGAAGTTGTTAGACTAGTGTGTGGGATAGAAAAAGAATAAGAGGACAGACTTTTGATTTATGTAATTATACACATCATACATGACAAGAGACTGAGCATGTTGAGAAGGGGAAGGACTGTTCTTAGCAAGGTTAGTTGAGCAAAGTCTGAGGAAATAACCTTTGGGTAGTGCTATGGTTTGAATTGTGTCCCCTCCCCACCACCAAAATCCAAATGTTTAAGTCCTACCCTCTCAGTGCCTTAGAATGGGACCTGATGTGGAAATAGGGTTTTGCTGATGTAATTAGTTACGATGAAGTCATACTGGTGTCAGGTGGCCTCTACTCCAATGTCATTGGCATCTGCAATAAGAGGGAAATGTGGACACAGAGACAAATGTAGAGGGAAGAAGTGATAACACAAGGAGATATTGTCTGTGGGGCAAGGATGGGGCCTGGGACAGATCTTTCCTTGCAGTCCTAAGAAGGAGCCAGCTCTGCCTACACTGTAATCTCAGATCGCCAACCTCTGGAACTATGAGATAATATATTTCTTTTCTTTTTTTTTTTATTGTTAAATCATAGCTGTGTACATTTGTGCAATAAAGGGGTACAATGTGCTGGTTTCATATACAATCTGAAATATTCTCATCAAACTGTTCAACATAGCCTTCATGGCATTTTCTTAGTTATTGTATGTAGACAATTTGTATTCTTCCTTTAGTAAGTTTCACCTGTACCCAATCTAAGATGCACCATAGGTGTGGCCCCACTCATTACCCTCCCTCCACCCTAAACTCCCCCCTCCCTTGGCCCTTTCCCCATATTCTTGTGCTATAGTTGGGTTATAGCCTTCATGTGAAAGCTATAATTTAGCTTCATAGTAGGGCTGAGTACATTGGATACTTTTTCTTCCATTCCTGAGATACTATGCTAAGAAGAATACGTTCCAGCTCCATTCAGGTAAACATGAAAGAGAGAAAGTCTCCATCTTTCTTTGAGGCTGCATAATATTCCATGGGTATACATGTACCACAATTTGCTAATCCATTCGTGGGTGGATGGGCACTTGGGCTTCTTCCATGACTTAGCAATTGTGAATTGGGCTGCAAAAAACATTCTGGTACAGATGTCTTTGTTACACTTCTACGCTGCTGGTGGGAATGCACACTAATATGTTCCTTCTGGAAGGATGTTTGGAGAATACTTAGGGACCTAAAAATAAACCTGCCATTCAATCCTATAATTCCTTTACTAGGTTTATACCCAGAACACCAGAGATAATACATTTCTATTGCTTAAGCCATTACTTTCTGGTACTTTTTGTGGTGGCCCTAGCCAATCAACACAGGGAGAGACTTGAATGCAGAAGCCATGTAAATCGTGATATTAGCTAATCTGTGCAGCCACTCTATGCATTAGGCATTGGTGTCTCTATTCACCACATGTGAATTTTGAGTTTAAAAATATTAAACAATTTGCCTGAGGAAATTTTACTTTTATATGATGAAGTCAAGACAGAAATCCAAGTTGGCCTAATTCCTGAACCTAAATGTCTTCTACTTTCTTAGCCTGCTTTGACTTGCCTTTTCCTGAATCCACCCATATCTGATTCGATGACAATAAAATAATTAATCTTATGTATAAATAAATTTGCTCCATCTTTATGGCTATACTATAAAGCAGCCATTTTTCAACCGATGTGCCATGGCACACTGGTGTGCCATGAGAAGATCTTGGGTGTGCTGCAAAAATTTTTAAAAGATCAACTTATTTTAAAAGGTTGAATTATTTTCAAAAGAACTTCAAAGCACAGTAAGTATATTCTTTTTTTCATCAAAATAACTTAAGTGTGCCATAGAAGTTTAACAATAGGTTCAAGTGTGCTAGGAGATAGAAAAGGTCAAAAAACACTGCTGTAGAGTTTCAGTTAAAATGAAATTTTAAAGTCTAGCAGAAATGTCTTAGCTTTTTGTTTAAAACTAGTTCTACATTGATCTTCACATTCATCTGTGAATATTAGCCCTTGGAGTATGAGACATGCACCATATCCATATATCAGGTATGGATATATACACACGTGTGTGTATCAGGTATGGATATACACACAGGTATGGATATACACACACGTGTGTGTGCATATCATCTGTATGTGCGTATACATACACATGCACACATTCATCTTTATATGATGCTATAAGCTATTTTATATTTTAGATGAGTTTAAATAGCATTATGTAAAATCTGCAGTACTTTTCTCTTGGGCTTCTTTCCCACTGCCTTCCCTTGTTTTTACATGTACATGGTGATACTCATATCCTAACCCTAACCCCAGCAGACATCTACTTGGTCTAAGTCCTACCTCTATGAAGACAGATACTTCCTTTATTAAAGAATGAGTGTGAATGTTTATAGACCTTCACTTTTGTCAAGGAGTTTTCAGTTTTCTCTTTTCTTAAGAGAGTAGGAAGTTGACCTCTGAAAATATAAGTTCACCACTTGTCCTCCTGGAATCAAATGTGGCAGAAACTCCTTATGAGAAGATGGCTCATGATTTTCGTCTGCTCAAGTGGTAGAAAGAAACCACTTCAATTGGAAGAAACATTTCCCCAAATAAGAAAAGCTTTACAGGAAAGTTCTAAATATGGCCAGACTTTAATCAAGCAATGCCATCTGTTCGATGAGTGGCAAGGTCACAACTTTTACAATAACAACAGAACCCAGTGCCAGAAATGAACATACAGAAGACCAACTTCTTGCCTGTACTAAGACATATGTTCCAGGAGGCACGGGCGTCTCCATCAGCTGCCAGTGTGACCTTTGTAAGAGACATTTGATTGGTCCTAGTCCTGCTCCTAATGAGTTTCCTTTGGCTGAGTCACTTTTGTGAGACTCAGTTACCTCCCTAGAAAAGACAGCTAAGAATTTCTATGTCTCATGTTTTTGATGATGATATTTACTGTAAACATCATAAAGATATTTACTGACCTCATAAAATGAGATCATATTTGTGAAGGCACTTTGTGAATTGTAATTTGAAGTGTGAGCAAAAGACCCAATATTTGTAATTTTTAAGTAATGGCTCCTAGAACAATAAAGCATGATTTTAAAGTAGCTTTTGAGTGTTCGTTTTGTACAAAGCACAAGGCTACCACTTTCCTTGTATTACCTTGTTTTACTATCAATTATGTATTATTACTATTGACATTTTGCAGAACAGCAAGCCAGTGCTTAACCGGCTTCTATGAGTTGCCTCAAGTTTCCCAGCTAGAAAGTGCCAAAAAGTAAATTTGAACCCAGGCGGATCTCACTGGAGGCTCTATGTTCATAACACTTGCTTGCCCATACCCTTCTCCAACAAAACAACAGCAAAATAACCAGAATAACTTTTTTTGCTTTTGAATTTTAATACTAACATAATTGCATTGCTTCCACATGTGGAGACAAGGATTTTAAGATTGCTATTTTTTTTAATTCTAAAAAAAAAAAAAGAATAAAGTTCATGTAATACATACATACATCTGTTTATGTTACAGATGGCAGATGAGACATAGATACATGTATTTATTACACTGTCATTACTTATAACAATTATATGCATAATGAAAGATCGGAGTGCGTAGGGAAGATGAACTAGAAACACAAAAAGAGTAAATGATCTGAGGAGGGATTAGATGTCATCTTCTTCTTTTTTTTTTTTTTTTTTTTTTTTCCTGGCAAGGATTAAGATATTTACTGAGGCAATGGATTATCAAAGTAGAAAGCAAAGAAACTCCTAACATGCCACATTTAATAAAATTTAATAGAAACATTTCTATAAAAAACGATGAATAAATAGTCCTACCACAGTCTTTACATCTTTTGTGTTTACCTGGATGGCATTAAAGAATGTTCTCCTCAGTAAAGTATCTCGAGAATGAAAAAGCAAGCACCCTATGTACTTAATACTAATTTGAAACTAGTAGATGAACAGCTACAGACCCACACAAGAGAAAGACACGATCAAATTCAAGTAGGGGGAGGTGCTCGGTAAGCTCCTACCTAACAGGTTCCTGTTGGGGTATACGGCACCTCTTCTGAGTGAAGGACTCGACTGCAACTCGGATGCTACCTAACACACGCAAAAAAGTAACACAATCCATCGTATGGACCCTTATATTAATCTGGAAAAAAAAAAAAAGTGCAAATTGCAAAGTTATTGGCAGTGGGGGTTATGCATGGAAAAACACACAAATACTGGGCCTTGGGGAAAAGGGGGAAAAAGAAAAACTGACTTACTGACTGAGAAAGTCTATATGTAACATCAGATCCTATTACCATTACAAAGAATGAGAACAATCCATCAGAACTGGCAGTAAAGGAGCCAACATAAGATAAACAGACACAGAGCTCAGTAGGCAGGCAACAGGGCTTTGACCGCAACCCGCCTCCACCACCTCTGATCACTTTTCTTTGGCCTTCCAAGGTATGTCCTAACAGAGCTTTAAATAAAAGGAAACACAGATAAAGGGAAAGCACAGTTGTAAATACAGGGAGGAAGTGATGGTGGATATCAGATTCTACAAAAGTTTTTCAATAATTAACCCAGATATGGGATGTCCTGAAGCCCCCCAGTTTTTATAACTTTTAGGACGTTATAAAATTTGTTATTTGGCATTTCACAGTCTGAGCTATAGAGTTTGTTTGGTCACTGAAATTCTTGCCATCAGCACTACTTTTTGCAAAGAGCTACACAGCAAGAATTTTATTCTATTTTAGTTTCGTTTTGCATTTGTTTTTTGGACTAGAAAAATTCTTGCTAAATTTTATCACCTAGAAACCTTTTTATAGTATAATATATTCTTCTGCAACTTTGTGCATGTTATTCAGTAATTTAATTTTTGTCATTAGCATTGATATAAGTGATTTTTAAAATTGTTGAATACACATCTGTAATCCCAATTACTGCTATATTGTCAGTTGATATAATTCCCTCCTTGAAATACTTAGAGTTCTTTTTTTTCCTGCTATAAACAACACTATGATTAATTTTTGTTTGTTTGTTTGTTTGTTTTTTGAGACAAACTCTCATTATGTCACCCTCGATAGAGTGTTGTGGCGTCACAGCTCACAGCAGCCTTGGACTCTTGGGCTTAAGATTGGGCTTAATTGATTCTCTTGCCTCAGCCTCCAGAGTAGGTGGGACTACAGGTGCCCACCACAACACCCGGCTAGATGAACAGCTTTTACACATACATCCTCGTTATTTGAAATGAATATACCCTACAGCTGCATTCCTATAAGGCAGAGAAAGTCTTGGGTTTTGGGAAGACGACTGATGTTTTAGAGTGATAGTTCCTGGTGGTGGTGATGGCTTGGTTGGGGAATAGAGGAAACTGAAGCTTGTTGAAACTGAAACTCAGGCAGTGGTAACAGAAGTGCAGATGAGGGAGAAAAGATATTCAGAAAGTGGAATGAACAGGATGTGCAGACTGATCCGCATGGGGCACGGGAGAGATTCAAGGAGAGAGAAAAGTCATGGGTGACCTGAAGGTTTTGAGCTTCAGCAACTGGGGAGTAGATAATAAGTTCCAAATTGAACATGCTGAGTCTGAGGTGCCTTCTAGGCATCCTACTAGAAATGGTCAATGCGCAGGGGTGGAACTCTATAAAATCCCAGGACACAGACCTACACATACAAAACCAACACAATAAAATCTAGTTTTACAGAGTTTCGTATTTGTTTTACAATCATATGCCCATCTGGTAGCTTCCATTATGTTCTCCTTTCATCCCCCTAAATTTTAAATATGCAGTGTGTGTTGAGGGGTGCATTTGGAATGGGGATAACCTGGGGAGTTTCCGTGGTTGTTCCAAAGTCACTGCCTTTGATGGAACAAATGCTCTTTTTGAACGTGGATGTCTCAACTTTTAAAAATTGGCTTCAGTCTTATTATAGAAAATATTGATTTAAAGTGTGCCAATTTAAAACAAGAGTGCCTATGAAACAAAAAACACTATTGGAAATTAACCATCAATTAATCAGTGCTCCCATGGATGACTTTTCAACATCATTTTAATAATGCTCAATATTTGTAGTGTCCATTGCATTTTGAAAAAGGTTTATACATGTATAAGATATTTACTTTTTACCCGAATCTTAGAAGGTCCATCATTTTTATTACCAATTTAAGAGATCTAAGGAAACTGATGTTCTGAAAAGTTAAAGGATTTTTGTTGCTGTTATTTCACAGGGGTAAATGTCTAAATTTGGAGTTGAACCCGGGCTTTCAGATTCAAGAGACAGAGAGAGAATCTCTTAATGCCTCTTCTTTCTCTTCTAATCACAATATCTTGATTGAAGTTTTTTAATTCAAAATTTATCTCATTCTTACAGCAAAGAAGGTTTCAATTCATTTCAGGAAAATATTTACAAGTGCCTGTTTGCTCAAATAGCTTAGCGGGAGCACAATACTTTCAGTCCCACTGTGGAGACACAGCTCACTGCCCCATTCAACAGAGCTTCAGCCCCAGCTGACTCACAGTCCTGCGGACAGCATGTGGCAGCTCCTTCAAGTAGCACGTCCTTCCATTCTATTCTCAGGTCACCTTCAATGCCAGAAATCTTGTGTTAATAAGTGGTATGCAACTCCAGCTCACACTACTTTTTGGAATTATTAAATTATGAACTTTTGTGCTTGAAAAAAAAAAAAGATTTTTGAGAATGTCTCTTTCTCAATTTTGTTCTCTAAAAATTTATCATAAAGCCATTAACTTTAACTACAGGGTTCAGTTACAAAGCCATCCCATATCTTTTTCTTTCTGTCTTGGGTAGTCTTTCCTTTCCTTTTTCTCAGAGAATGATAGATAATGATTCCCATGTAATGTTACTCAGAAGTCACATTTATTTTTTAGGTTTTTATAGGCTGAGCCTGACTTGAAAGCACTTATTTTATGGGTTCATTTTCCTTACTCTTGAAGGTTAAAGTGACTTCCTTTGGTTCCCTAGTTTATTTTAGATAGCCATTATAACTTGGTGAGGAGAAACCTAACAGAGGCAGTACAAAAAATATTCTGTTCAAACTCAATTTTTACTTTTGGCTAAAAATGTTTATTGCACATTTAGTGGCATTATAAAAAATAGTTTTTTGAGCCATAATTGGGATAAATGCAGTGCATATATTTGAAGCGTACAATTTGACAAGTCTTGGCGTATGTACATATCAGTGAGAACGGGACCACTGGAGAGGACGGACCCATTACCCTAAACTTTAGAGTTTCCTTGCATTCCTTCAGGACCCTGCTCGTCCCTTCTCTGCCACATATTTTTGAAAGGAAGACTCAGTATTGTAAAGATAGCAATTCTCTCATTTTCACTTAAATCCAATTTTATTTTAATAAAAATCACAACAGGTGCCTTAAATAATGTGATAGAATTATTCAGAAAGAAAATCTTTGAAATGAGCTGTTGCAAAAAAGAAAATAAGAGAAAATAAGTTTTTAAAACTTAACTGAAATAAAACCAATATACAATAAGCTGTAGGTATTCACACAATTCAGTGAATTTTAATATAGGTACACATACCTGTGAGAAATATAAAATCAGGCAAAGTCCATAGGCAGAGAATGCCTCTCCACCCAAAATGTCTGATAAACAATCTGGAATCTAACTAATAATCTAAGTAGTGACAATTAACATAATACATATTCATTTATATTAATGTATTAGAAAATATTTTTTATATAATATACTGCTGAATGTTAGAATGAGTTTTTTAAAGTAGACACCAATACATTACTGGAAAAAGTTGCACAAATTACTATATATCTATTGCAGTATTACAATATTAAAATTTTTTTTAACCTAATAACTTGTCTAGAAGTTAGTACTTAGGAATCAAACAAGTGATCAAAGGCAAAAATTTGGGAGCAATATAGATAAATATCTATATATAATCAATTGGTTAAATATATCATGGTTCAACCTCATAATGAAATCACTGGAGGCCATTTAAAGAATGAAATTTACCTTTA
The DNA here is from genome assembly GCA_963574355.1 of Loris lydekkerianus. Lineage (NCBI taxonomy): Eukaryota > Metazoa > Chordata > Mammalia > Primates > Lorisidae > Loris > Loris lydekkerianus. The sequence continues at coordinate 13,625 of CAUYPK010131639.1, forward strand.
TGAATTAGGTCGAAAGAAAAATAGTGAAAGAGAAGAGGAAATTTGTACAGAATGATTTCTTTTGCAAAGAAAAATACTCTAGTGTTTTTGTATGTACAGAAAGAACTCTGGAAATAAATACATAAGACCTAAGAGAAGTTATCTCTGGGACGGTGAGTAAAAGAAAAATAATCTTCACTTTTCATTGTGTGTGTATGTGTATTTAATTTTACTAAGAAAGATTTACTACTTTTAAAATTTAAAATGTTTTCACTTAAATACTAGTATACATACATTCTTATTTAATTTATATAACTTTCCATATTTATCTAAACATATACACTAAGAAAAATATTCTAAATAAATTACTATACAATTTTGAGAGTCATTCTATAATTACAAATAGTCTTGGACCAAGTTATGCTGGATTTTCCAATTTTTCTACAATCATCTGTTATTTGTTGTGTAACAAAAAACTTCTAATAAAATTTCTCTATTTAAGCAAAATCAATATAATGAAAAACTTCCCTTAAGTAATATAAAAAAAACTCTGCAATGTTCTTTATTTTATGGATAATGATAATTAAGTAAATATCATTTCTAGGAAGACTCGTGTGCTCTGCAAAAAGGAATTATGTTCTTCATGAAAGAACTATGAAACTGGATCAATGTACAAAACAAGAGTTTTCAGACATTAAGGACAGTGGCTAGGGAAAAGGTATAAAAGGACATGCGGCCTACGATCACCTTACCACCCAGAGAGTTTCCAGGTTTAAGGACAGAAAGGGAAGAGAGTTTCCAGGTTTAAGGACAGAAAGGGAAGAGAGTTTCCAGGTTTAAGGACAGAAAGGGAAGAGAGTTTCCAGGTTTCAGGACAGAAAGGGAAGAGAGTTTCCAGGTTTCAGGATAGGGTGGGGAGCCCACCAGAAGACAATGGTTTCCCTATTAGAAACAGGGATCTGGGAATATGGGGAGCTCAAGGCAGGTAGAATTTGCTGAGCAGAGTCCTCCTCTGTCACACAGGGAGAGGACTTGGGGGAATATCTGCACAGGCTTTCTCTTGAGTTTTCAAATGAGTATTGATCAGCTTGGGGAAGGAGAGAGTTCCAGGGAAAGGATAAGAGAAAGGAACGGCAAAGGGGCAGTAGGAGATACTTTGGGGCGATAAGTATGTTTGCCACCGTGACTTTGGTAATCTTCTCATAGGTATGTGTACCTATATTAAAATTCACTGAATTCTGTGAATACCTGCAGCTTATTATATATTGGTTTATTTCAGCTAAGTTTTCAAAATAATTTTGTAAAGAAAAAAGACTTGATGAAAATGGACTGGTGGGATAGGGTATTGCTCAATTGGACTCTGTGTATGTACAGCACAACTTAGCATCAATTTACATTTACATGTATTCATAGGATCCAACAATACTGCAAGAAAGCAAGTAAGAACGCTACTAAAACACCATTTGTACTTTATATACAGATGTAGAAAATTACTTTGAAAAGTCTTGGGAGTTTTCCATGGTGGCTCAAAGTTTGCCTAACACGTGACTATTTAATGATGACTCACTACTCTAAGAAAGTGTAATTCACTAATAACACACAAGGCCAAAGACCAGGTTCTGCCCCTTCCCCCAGTACCAACAATGCATGGTGTCTTCAGAAGGTATAGCAATGTTATGAACTTCAAGAGGGGATGTATTACATGTCAAGAGAGACATAATAACATATGGGATGGTGGCCAGGAAACCTAAACCAAGTCTTGGCTTCACTGAACATTTAAGGCTATTCTTTGAGTTGGACATTTGCAGGAAAACAAGAAAGTTGGGTGACCACATTATGTGGGGCAGGCCTGAGCCTGTCGACATTGCGGCTGAATGTTTCATGTTCTCTGAATCAGCAAATTCAGAGTGGGACAATTTTCCCTATAATGACTTTTCTCACCAGCTCATTTGAGGCAAAATAGTGTTTTGGTAGCCAGCTGAGGGGATTTTTGGTACTGCACTGGTCTCAGTAATGTACTATTGATCTCCAGGTAGACTGAGCTGAAGGTCAGACTTCCAGGATTTCTCTGAGGCTCCCATTCTGAATCAATTGTTGTCTTTTAGGAATGGTTATATCAGTGGTTTTTGGCTCTTTAGCCAGAACAACAGGAATAAACTTGGTATTACAGTATGTGGGCTGCAAATATAACAAAATTAGTACCTCTATATTTTGCTTTGCAGATTGTTTTTGTATCATGGTCCCACAGTCATGCTGCCTTGCTCACTTGAAGCTTCTATATTGAGAGAAAATTTAAATAACTCACTTGTTTACACTGAAACTTAGTTCATAGGTTCTCATCACTGTTTATTTCAGGTTTTTCAGGTGAAATGTTCTGCCTATTGATATTTGAGCTTACAATGTTTTCATTTCTTACATAAATGTATGTGTGTACATGTGTTTTAATCAATAAAACAAAGGTGGATTCTCAGCCTCTTAGAACTCTGCTGAAAAACCTAAAGGATAATCCAGATGACAAAAGCATATTCTATTCAGTCAATTGGGTTTCATGACATTATCACACAATGCCATTTGGGGCTTTAAATAAAGCTAGGGAAAGATTTCAGATGAAAGGAATTACTACTTATGCAGGTCACAATAGTGGGTAACACATGAACATTTAAAACCTCCCATATCTCTCCCTCAAAAGAATATGATGATCAAAGACAGGAGTGATTTTAAAACGTACTGCTAAATATTGGCTGTCAAAATGAACTTGTCAAGAGGAGAATGCATGAGAATTTCTAAGAAAATCTCTCGAAAAATGGTGCTGAACTCTAGGAGAAGTAGAACCACTTTTGTAAAACAGTGAGACTGACTTTTTTGTCTCCTTAAGCAAGCAAATTTCCTGTTATCTAAAAATGTTCCCATCCATCAGCAGTGGATTTATGATGAAGCTAAGAATGGTGAAATTTCAGGGCCCCTCAATGGCCTAAGGCCCTTCCCAAGGCTCTGGAAGTAGCTCGGGGTGGGGTTGGGGGGGAGTTGACATGCTCTATACTTTTGGAATTTTGCAAGAGTAACATGGCTTAAATGCAGCCATTTAAGATAAATGTCTACATACCAATTTTGCCTGTATCACGCTTTACTCTTGTTAAGTGGCACAGGGGTACCTGTGGGCTTTTTGGGGATTGGGCTAATTGGAAGTTGAGCTAAAGATACTTTCAGTTTGGGTGTGATTATATTCTTGTGCCTCTCGGTTTCTTCTGTGTCTCCTTAGGTTATTACTAACTGCCATGGTATACGATGGCTTCCACGAGCGTCCCTGATATTGCCATGCTGATAACACAGAAGTGCCGACCCGAAGATGACAATGCCATGTCAACGTACCCAGGGCATCAGGCACCACAGTCTGTGTGAAGTGGAAAGGACACGATGTTTAAAACATAAAAAGCCAGCACTGGGCTTTGAAAATTCTTCCAAATCTTCCACTTCAAAAATGAAAGACATTTGAGAGAGAGATTTTCAAGTTTTCCCACAGTCCTAGGAATATATATGAAATCACCAATAAGAAATAGAAAAATTTGATGTGACCTTTATTTTTATTTTAATTTGTAATTATTGTGGACACATAATAGTTGTTACCTATTTATGGAGTATTTGTGATGTTTTGACACAGGCATAAAATGTGTAATGATCATATCAGGATAATTGGGGTATCCATCACGTCAAACAATTATCGCTTCTTTGTGTTAGACATTTTGATTCCACTCTTTCAGTTATTTTTAAATAGACAATAAATTATGATTTACTATAGTCATCTTATTGTGCTACCAAATACCAGATCTATTCCTTCTGTTCAACCGTACTTTTTACCCATTAACCACTCCCATTTCATACTGTTCCTCCCCTCCCGTGATGCATTCGCCTCTGATAACCATCATTCTGAAACATCAAGTTCTAAATCAACCATAACAGAGAAAAAGATCGCATTATTTTGCTATTTTCAACATAGGTAATATAATAGAAGTGACAGTCAAATTAAGAGGCGATCAGAATCAACAGTCAAAACTACAGAGGCAAAAATAAAAATCATAGAAGTGTATCAACTAATTCATTTTTTTAATTATGAAAATTTTATAGATTTTTGTGATGTTTGTAGAATTTCTCAGCTTTACTAATTTTGTAATTTCTTGTGATTTCTTTCTATGTTCTAAATAAATATTCAATGTTGATATTCAATAAATATCCAAATGTCATATCCCTTTCTTTAAAGTGGGCTCTTCAAATAGTATGTTATCTCAGTTGCCACAAAATCTGGACCTACTTCTTGTCCACCACCACAATCACCCTGGGATAGGAAGCAGCAACCTCCTTTCTCTTATGACTAAGGAATAAAATGGATATGAATCTACCAGTTAAACTCCAAATTGGGCTATTCAGCATTTTTAAAGAATTGAATCTGGTGGATACCCAGAAATATAAATAGCCAAATCCTATGGTCAAACAATCAAACAGTGAATAAGACAGCACCTTTTTGATTGCACTGAAACAAAAATATCTTTCTTATGCTACATTTTGAACATGATTTCCCTTATAAGTGTTGGTTGTATATGCATAATACCCTGAATTAGTTTTTAAAATCTTTATATATAAAACCAGATTTTATGGTCTCAACACACAGTAGTGTATTATAAACATGTTTGGCTAAATATTCACAAACACGTAAACTAGAAGTGACATGGCCATAGACTTTATACATTTCTTACTAAAAATGATAAAATCTGTAAACAATATATTTCACTAGTCTGTCATACTTGTCTAGCTCCACAATCCTTCCAACAAAACGAACACCATCTGGAATATCATAGCCTTCAAGTTGAAATGAAAGCTTTCATTAAAGTCAGCAAATTACACGAATCACACATGATAAAAGACAGCTGTCACAGAGCTAGTGTTACAGATAATATCTGTTTAATAATTTATATATTAATATTGGTAAACTGAGGCCAAATAAGACAAAGAAACATAACATAAATCAAACCTTTATCTTTGGCTGGTAAGAATAGGATTGTTATTTTTACAACTATAAATTTGGGTATGCTGAAGATGTTTATGACATATCTTTTCCTATCTTTATTTGCTTATTACTTATATGTATACATTTTAATTCATTTGTGAAATTGGGGATTCCCATAGTTTTTAAGGAATAAGGAAAACTGTTATTTCAAATATACCGATACCTGTTTAAATATATCTTTAAAATGTGAAGATTCTGAGACACTTTAAAGAATTAAAATTACAAGTGCAAGAGACAATTGCAGATAAAACTAAAGAAGGTTGGAAGGTGAGGGTTTGTAGAGAAAAATGTGTTTTTGATATTTTTCATTATGAAAACATTTTCAGAAGAAAAATGTTGTATTATAGGATTATATACATGTGTTCACATTTAAAAATCCAATATTCTACAAACAATGATTTGAATTAAAATTAATTTATTAAATAATTTTGCCTTAAAAGATCACTGAATTAAACACATGTTAATATGATTTATTCTTATATATATAACTTATTAATATGATTTATTTTTGTAGGAAAATACATATGTAAAATGACATAGAACTAAATCAGCAATTCAAACCCCAAATCAGTACCATGTAATGGGAATATAGATATGATTCCAGTGGCACACATACCTCTAAAGTAAATGCAAATTTTGCGTGATTCTATGTATAAGTACAAATATACTACATCTAATTAGAGTCTCAGAGGATTTCAGTGATTCTAAAAGATTAAAAAAACCCAAAAAACAAAAAACATAACCCTAGCCTATTTATCTTCACTAGGAAGAAAAAAAGAATTAAAAGTTCTAATTGTGTTGGTAATGACCCAATCCTACCCACACATCACGAGATAGGGAGGAAGAGTAATTCCAAGAAGGATTTGATGATTTCAAGGAACAAAATGCTCAGAAGACATATTCACTGAACAATTCCCAAAGTGCTCGTGTGTGAGCAATGTGAAAATTCTAAAAATACCGTTCAGTGACATCTCAATAGCTCTTCAAAACACCAGACTAAAAACTAAAGCTTAAATATGGTTACACATTTTCTTTACACAATAATTTTAAATTGCCTTTGAGCCTATAGATACATCAGTCACCAAAATACTTTGAGTGTGAGCTTTTGCAATCACTAAAGGGTAAAGAGGATGATTAATTATTGATATGAGGTTACAAAAACTATTAATGATTAAACATGGGAACTGATAAGAAATACCTGGGCCACACCAACAGCAAGTCTTCTTAGGAAGTTTCTGATAAAATGATGGTATCAGAGGGGCAACTTGAGTGTGAACATTTTTAGCAACTGCCACAGAAGCATTATGAAGCAATTTAAGCATCTATCCCCAAAGAGAAAAGTTTAAAGGAGGAAGAGAATTATGGCTGTGTTCAGTTGTCTTATCAAAGCAAAAAGAGATTATTAGAGTTATTTTGTGTCTTTGCAGATACATGCCTTATACCACGAGGAGGAAGTGGCAGGGAAACAGAATTCAGCACAAAGAATACTTTTCTAAAAATGAGTCCTAGGCAACAAGGAAAGAACTAGTCGTATGAGTTGGTGCTCTCTCCCAAAAAGGCAATTTTAAGCATCAAGAATGTTCTGGGTTGGATTTCTACACTGCGTGGGAGGTTGGATTCTTATATATAGGAAATCCTTGTCAGTACTTAAATTCTATGATTCTGTGATTCTTTAACTTATTAAGAATAACCACTTGCTGCTACGGAGGACACAGCTGATAATGGGGCATCTGCCTAAAGAACACCCTCAAATGATTATAAGTGAAGGCTTACATCTGAGGGGAGGACACAGAGGGGTCATGGTGGAGTAAGTTATGCACAAAAAATGGATTTAGTTTGTCTTTGTGAATTTTGAACCACAGCCCAATCAATTCCATCTCTGAAAAGACATGACAAAGAGCGTAGAGTTTTCAAGGCGACAGCATCATATAAATCCAAAGCATTTTCATACCTTGGAAATATTTCTGCCCATGGAGGTGTGAGCAGAGGGAGCCATGAGGTGATAGGGGAAAGACCTAAGCAGGGTCAGAGTGGTGAATTTCCTTTGAGACAAGGATAAGTAATTGGAAAGCAGTAGGGAGCCAGGAAAGGGAATTGAAATGATGGGTAATGGGAAGCTAGAGATTAGAAAAGCTGGACAGATTAACCTGGGAGAAGGATTTTGAAATGATTAGAGAGGGGAATAGCCAGAGAGGAGATTGTAGAATTAAGATAGGAAGCTAAAAGACAAGGATGGATAGACCTGTTCCTGAAATGGGGACTGATCAGACCTTCAGAGGCCTCAGGGAGGAAGCTTGTGAATTACAACTAGGAGGCTTTTCCTGAAGCTCGGGCATCAGGTATCACTGATCTCGGGATGGTGCTTTTACACGCCACTCTTGCTTGGTTTCCGGCAGGAGATGTTTGTTGCATGAATGAAGAAAACCATAGTTTTCCTCCTATATAAAATGATCTTTTAAAATCACTACTTTGGAAAATAAAAAATCAGCCATTAGATTACAAAATGTTGATAATTTATGCTACAGACCTTTTTTTAAAACAACTTCTTAGAATTTTGCTTACAACTTCAAGAAAAGAAGAGCACCAGTTCTTAAAGTCTAAGCCACGTATGTCCAACCTGAGCCCATGGGCCACATGTTCATATTGTGAGGACATTTTTGCTTATCTGTGGTGTCAGACACCATGAAAAGTATGCATGGACTTTTTTTTTTTTTTTTCCTAATCAGCTTTCCTTAGTGTTTGCATATATAATGTGTGACCAAGGACAACTCTTTTTCATTCAACATGCATCAGAGAAGAAAGACAGTTGGCTACCCCTGGAAGTGAAAACAAAAGTTCCTTATTTTGAATTTGTTTTCAATGTACAGAGAGTTTCACATGAAAAATACAGTCAAACTAACATTGCAAATAATAAGTAATTTCAAAGAGGAAAAAAAAAAATCCTGACTTCCCCTCCCCCACTTCTCGAATTAGATTGGATTGGGCAACACAATTAATATTTCCTTACACACTTTCAGAAATAAGATTAATGAACTAGAACCGTGGTTCAATTTCAAACATTTTTCCTTTTAGTGAATCTAAAAGGAAAACATTTAACATTTATTGTAGTCAATTTATTGTAGTCCATACAAGAATTGCTATTTTAGTCACAAAAAAGCCTCAGAAGCTCTTCTAATTCCCCTGTTCTGTTGATTGATGCAAATTATCTCTAGAGGGAATTAATTTTAATAGTTAATGAAATAAGAAGGCGGAAGATTCAGAAAGCAGTGCCTTGGGTTGTATCTTTGTGTGTCTGCAAGGGCTTTGTCTGCCCTGTGCTGCACAGCCAGCGATGAAGACGCTCTCATCTTAAAAGCCTCAGCAGCTTTCACCTGACATCAATTCTTAAGTGCCATTTCATTGACACTTTTAAGTGTTTAAAGGAAAAAAAAAAAAAAAAAAAAAAAAAATATATATATATATATACACTTTAAACGTTAAACGCCTAAGATTATTTCTGGTTAGTAGTTTCTACACTGCATTTAATGCTACAGTTTGCTTTATTTCAATGCCTTGATAAAAAATCAGCCCTTAATAAACAAGGTCATTCTGTGGCCAATATGAAATGTTGATTTCACATATCCATGTACTAGTTTCTCCACAATTTAATGTTTTGTGGCTGCTTCAAAAGTCATGCAATAGGCTCGGCTCCCATAACTCAGTGGTCCCTGGTTAGGGGCCAGCCACACACACAAAAGCTGGTGGGTTCGAGCCCAGCCCCGGGCCAGCTAAACAACAATGATAACTGCAACAAAAAATAGCCGGGCATTGTGGCGGGCGCCGGCAGTTCCAACTACTTGGGAGGCGGAGGCAAAAGAATTGCTTAAGCCTAAGAGTTTGAGGTTGCTGTGAGCTGTGATGCCATAACACTCAACCGAGGGTGACATAGTGAGACTCTGTCTCAAAAAAAAAAAAAGTCAAGCAATAGTTAAATGAAGGAAAAAAGCCCTCAAAAAACAGCCAACCAAACAACACCCCAGACCGAATGAATATACTATTGTTTTTATAAAATGCTATTACAGTCCATTGGTTAATAACACGTTTTTATTTTATAAAACATAGTGTTAAATGAAAGCTGAACCTTTCAAATCAATGTGCTGTTTGTTTTTTTATCAACTTCTAACACAGATAGGAAAGATCTTTGATGTCATATTTAGTGAGTACTCAATAAATAGTCTTTTTTTTTTTAATACAAAGGAAAAATAATTTTATCTGGACCTCCCTTCTGACATTCTCTCTGGCTGACAGGATGACAGGATCACACAGATAGGCACTGCTGCAGGGAGAACTTGGGTCACCAGACATATGAAACTAACTTTTCCGTGGAAAACAATTATGATTGAATATAATAATAATAGTGATTAATCCACATTTTTTAAAATTTATTTATTTTTATTGTTAAATCATAGCTGTGTACATTAGTGCAATCAAGGGATACAATGTGCTGCTTTCATATATAATCTGAAGTATTCTCATCAAACTGTTCAGCGTAGCCTTCATGGCATTTTCTTAGTTACTGTATGTAGGCATTTGTATTCTGCATTTAGTAAGTTTTGCCTGTACCCGTTCTAAGATGCACCATAGATGTGGCCCCACCCATTACCCTCCCTCCACCCTAACCTCCCCCCTCCCTTCCTCTTCCTTGGCCCTTTCCCCATAGTCTTTTGTTATTGTTGGGCTATAGCCTTCATGTGAAAGCTAAAATTTAGCTTCATAGTAGAGCTGAGTACACTGGATACTTTTTCTTCCATTCCTGAGATACTTTGCTAAGAAGAATATGTTTCAGCTCCATCCATGTAAACATGAAAGAGGCAAAGTCTCCATCTTTCTTTAAGGCTGCATAGTATTCCATGGTACACATGTACCACAATTTGCTAGTCCATTCGTGGGTCGATGGGCACTTGGGCTTCTTACATGACTTAGCAATTGTGAATTGGGCTGCAATGAACATTCTGGTACACATGTCTTTGGGTCTTCTGGGTATAAACCTAGTAAAAGAATTATAGGATCGAATGGCAGGTCTATTTTTAGGTCTCTAAGTATTCTCCAAACATCCTTCCAGAAGGAACGTATTAGTGTGCATTCCCACCAGCAGTGTAGAAGTGTGCCCTTTCCTCCACATCCACGCCAAAATTTCTGGTTTTGGGATTTTGTTATGTGGGCTACTCTTACTGGGGTTAAGTGATATCTCAGTGTAGTTTTGATTTGCATTTCTCTGATGATTAAGGATGATGAGCTTTTTTCATGTGTTTGTAGATCATGTGTCTGTCTTCTTTAGAGAAGTTTCTCTTTAAGTCCCTTGCCCACCCTGAAATGGGATCACATGTTCTTTTCTTGCTAATATGTTTGAGTTCTCTGTGGATTCTGGTTATTAGACCTTTATTGGAGGTATAACCTGCAAATATTTTCTCCCATTCTGAGGGCTGTCTGCTTGCTTTGCTTACTATGTTCTTGGCTGTGCAGAAGCTTTTTAGTTTGATCAGGTCCCAGTAGTGTATTTTTGATACTGCTTCAATTGCCCGGGGAGTCCTCCTCATAAAATATTCACCCAGGCCGATTCCTTCCAGAGTTTTCCCTGCACTTTCTTCAAGTATTTTTATAGTTTCATGTCTTAAGTTTAAAT